>CAUYLG010026963.1:0-197075 GCA_963573385.1 Cacajao melanocephalus
CGTTTTTGTTGTTGTTGTTGTTTTGAGATGGAGGCTTGCTCTGTTGCCCAGGCTGGAGTGCAGTTGTGCAGTCATTGTTCACTGCGACCTCTGCCTCCCAGGTTCAAGCCATTCTCCTGCCTCAGCCTCCCAAGTAGCTGGGATGACGGGTGCCTGCTACCACACTTGGCTAATTTTTGTATTTTTTAGTGGAGATGAAATTTTACCTTGTCGGTCAGGCTGGTCTCAGACTCCTGACCTCAAATGATCTGCCCACCTCTGCCTCTCAAATTGCTGAGAATACAGGTGTGTGCCACCGTGCCTGGCCATCAATGTAATATGTTTAATACCAGAACTTTACTAAGTGTTTGTGTGTGTGTATATGTGTGTTTGTGTGTGTGTGTGTATGGGTGTGTGTATAATACATAATACATACGAGATTATTTTTCTCTTCTTGGTTTGTTAAAAAAGAATGTGAATATAATGGAATAGTAATTTTTCAGCTCATTTTTGTCAAAGTGTCACAGAGATCATCTGTATTAGCACATTTCTTAAAAACTACCTCATTCTTTCTAAATAATTTTATAGTATACATATATAATAAACTAAAAATTTCTTATCTGTCAACTTTTAGGATACATAAAATTTTTCACTATTACCAAGTGCTTTAATATCAATTTATATGTATGTATGCACCAACATAGCCATCTTTGCACTCATGTCAGTATTTTTGTAACAGGAATTTCAAGATTTGGGTGGTCAAAGTTTATTGGATTAATATAGATAGATATAACAGATAATGCTAAAATGCTCTCTGAAATATTATTTGCATGCTGTCTACTATCTGTGCCTATTTTCATACATTGGGGCTTAATTTTTTAATTATGAGTTCAACGTTTTCTCTTCTCTAACACATTTTAAAAATTAATCCATATTCTATGAAAATTTCACGTTAAATTGTCTCTTTGCTTTGTCCTCATTGACTGGTATAATTTTATAAAGATCTTGTCTGCTCTAACATATATTTTTACCCTAGCTCTCTTTGGTCCTTCAAATTTTATTATTGTTTCATTTACTTATGTGACTTCTGTTTTTCCTTTCTCCACAAAGAGAAATCTGTCAAAATTTAGCCTTATATTTTCTGAGTTTCATATATTGTTTAAGGTTTTTCCAACTTTAAGATTGTCAAACTATTCTTTCATATACCTGGAACAAAAAAAGCATCTTAAAATTTTGTTTCACTCTTTCTTACTGAAATAACTGAATAGACAAAAAGTATAATACACAGAGTAAAAGTACAATTTCCAATGACATTAGCAAATATTTACTCCTTCTAACTACAAACTGCAATGGAAGATTTTCAAATACAGTGAATATGGGACCAATTAAAAGGAAGAGATAAAGAACGGAGATATTAGGTAGATTGCATGCACATTCAGAAGTATGTACTATAGTTTTGTTGCCCAACTAGTGATGCCTTAATTGAAACAACAAGATCCGGAAAGCATACATGGGTATGAAAATCCCAAGGGCCACGTTCTACACTGAGGATTGGCAGACAAGGCACTATAAGCTAAACTGCTCTGACAAGCAGTTTTGGCAAACTGGCAGAATTAATTGTGACAGTGAAGAGGGAAAACAATGGATTTGATTAGCTTTGCTGTTACTAATGACAGTCAACTCAAGAGAAATACATAATAAATCAAATTAAAAAGTTAACATATGGGCTGTGATGGTTAATAGTAGGTGTCAACTTGATTGGATTGAAGGATGCCTACATAGATGGTAAAGTGTTGTTTCTGGGTGTGTCTGTGAGGGTACTGGCAGAGGAGAATCAAATTAACATTTGATTCAGTGGACTGGGAGAGGAAGAACCACCCTCAGTATGGGTGGGCACCATGCAACAGCTGCCAGCTTGGCATGAACAAGGTAGATGGAAGAAAGTGGGATAAGCTTTGCCTGCTGAGTCTTCTGGCTTTCATCTTCCTCTCATTATGATGCTTTCTTCCATTCCTCCTGCCCTTGGGCATCAGACTCTAGGTTCTTTGGCCTTTGGACTTGGAATTACACAAGTGGTTTGCTGGGGGCTCTCAGGCCTTTGGCCACAGACTGAAGACTGCACTGTCAGCTTCCCTGCTTTTGAGGCTTTTGGCCTCAGACTAAGCCACTACTGGCTTCTTTCGTCCCCAGCTCACAGATGGCCTATAATGGAACTTAGCCTTGTGATCATGTGAGCCAATTCTCCCTAATAAACTCCTTTTCATATATCTATATCTATATCTATATCTATATCTATATCTATATCTATATATCTCTCTATCTCTCTATATCTCTATATCTATATATATATCTACATATATTTCCTGTTAGCTCTGTCCCTCTGGAGAACCCTAATACATAGGCCTTATAAGAAGAGAAGAATCCTTCTTACCTAAAAGGTGGGAATATTAAATACTGATACATTAAGCAAAGACAAAAACATTGATAGGATTGTGAGAGAATAGATGGACAGGATAAGCAGCTCCCATTAAAAGATGAGAAGTAATCATAAATGAAAAAACATGGCATTAATGCATATTGACTCTAAAAATATAATAAAATGAAATAACAAAATCATAAGTAATGTAACAATAGATTAGAATAATCAAGCTACCATATGGAAAAATTAAAGTAAAAGACACAAAAGAATCAAAAAAAGACCCTTTCTGAAAAAATAGCTCAGAAAATAGATACAAAGAAAACTAATGTAAGAGCATCATAGTTTGAGTATTGTCTTTTGAGTGGTCCCTAGAAGAATTTATGTAGAATCAAAATGATCAATTCTGTGAACATTCAGTGAAACCATATGAATATTGTATGTGATTTTGCACAAAGATTTTAAACCATTTTTTCATTCGAATTTTTATGTCAGTTCCATGATTTAAATTTTAATTTTTTTCTAATTTACTAATATTTTAAAATTCATTACAAAAATATTTTGGTTTTTTTTTAAAAAAAAGATTGTAAAGGTATAATTAACGTAACTGCATATTTTTAAAGAATAAAATTTGCTAATTTTATCAAATGGTCATTCAATTTTTTTCTTATATCAATGTGATCAACTAATTTCTAAGAGTTCTTTTAATTTCACTTATACTTTAAAATATATTCCTAGAAATTTGATGTTTTTTCAAAGAAACAGATTTTAAGGTATAAGTGACATATAATAAACTGCACATTTTTAAAGCATAAAATTTGGTAATTTTTGACATACGTATAAGTAAATAAGACCATTACCACAATAAAGATAATGAATATATTCATCACCTCAAAAGATTCCTTAGGCCTGTTAGTAACAGTTTTTTTCTGTCCCACCCAGTAGTATTCCTTTTCCAAGCAACTACTGGCCTGCTTTCTGACATTAGAGATCATTTTGAACTTTTTAAAATTTTATATAAATTGAATAATATATAATCTTTTTTGCAGTGACCTTTAACCAGAACAACCATCCATATTGTAGTATGTATCAATAATCCATTCCTTTGGTTTATTTGTTTGGCTGAATATAATACAATTTGTTAACCCAGTAAACTTTTTTATTTAGATTGGCATTTAGTTTTATATTATTTATTTATTATATTTTAAGTTCTGGGGTATATATGCAGATTGTGCAGGATTGGTACATGTACACCATGGAATACTATGCAGCCATAAAAAAGGATGAGTTCATGTCCTTTGCAGGGACATGGATGAAGCTGGAAACCATCATTCTCAGCAAAATGGCACAAGAACAGAAAACCAAACACCACATGTTCTAACCTAGTAAACTTATATGGACATTTGTTTTGTTTCAGTTTAGGGCTGTTTACAAACAAAACTGCTATGCATACATCTTTGTATGTACATAAACTTTCATTTCTCTTAGGGAAGTATTTAGAAGTGGAACAGCAGGATCAGATGATAGGCATATGTTTAACTTTTTAAAAAACTTTCAAACTGTTTTCCAAAATGCATCATTTACAGTGTTGAAGCAGAGCATGAGAATTCCAGCTCCTTTCTATCCTTTTCAATATTTTGTAAGATCAATCTTTCTAATTTTAAACATTCTAACAACGATATAGGGATAATTTGTTGTGGTTTTAGTATGTATTTCCCTAAAGGCTAATGTCAAGCATATTTCACGTGCTTATTTGTTTCCATATACCTTTTTTGTCCATTTTTGATTGCATTGCTTAGTAAGTACTGAGTTTGGAGAGTTCTGTGTCTATTATGGGTAAAGTCCTTCAGGCATATGTTCTCTGAAAAGGTGGCTGTAAGCATTGACCTGCTAGATGGCTACTTGAGGGATTGGCTTGGGAACTTGCCTTTGTTTTGCCCACCTCAGTGCTTTCTCATGGATGGGGTGGGCTCCTAGGTGGCAGTATTGAAAATATTTAAAGAAAAATACCCTGTACTGGTTGTAGCCACCTGAGGCAAGCAACAAGCAAACCAAAAATCTGCAAGCAGAATTCTGGGAAGGGAGATGCATAAGAGAACAAAGGGTTTGAGAAACTGCACTTATACCAGGAAATCTAGAAGGCAATGTGAATGTCATGGCTGGACACACGCTCAGAGAGAACTGAGAAGACCCTAAGCTTTCATTTCTGGCTGACCTTCTAGCTCTGTACAAGCAGGAGGTGAAGGCTAAAGAAGGGTTGTAACTGACCTGAATATGCCTTGAAGGAGTGCCCCGTACAAAGCCAGTCTGCAAAGACAAAGTATGTTTTTTCCCCCATGTCTCCAGACATTTAAAGAAATCTCTGCCAGATGACTAGCTGACCATTAAGCTCAAAGAACAAATATATCAGTGGCCACAGATAGACAAAACAAAAGATACAGTCTTTACAAAACTGATTTAGGAAAGTCACTAGAGAAATAAACACCTTTCTCTGGTATCTCCTTAAGTAGCTTAATAATCAACCTTCTGAGTTCTTTATTTGGCAATTTAGAGATTTATTCTTGGCTTGGATCTATTGCTGGGGAGCTAGTGTAATCTTTTGAGGATGTTAGGGAGCCCTAATTTGTCATATTAGCAGAATTGCTTTTCTGGTTCCTTCTCATTTGGATAGAATTTTTGTTCAAAGTGTTCTTTATTTTTGTTCAACTGGACTTTTTGTCTTTTAATTTACATTTTTTTCCCCTTGAGGATGTAACTTTAATATTTCTATGGAGAAATCAGCTGTGAACCTGATAGGTTTTCCTTTATAGGTTACTTGATGCTTTTGTCTCATGGGTCTTAAGATTCTTTTCTTTTGTCTTGACTTTAGATAAGCTGATCAATATGTGCCTACATGATGATCTTTTTGCAGTGAATTTCCCAGGAGTACTTTGAGATTTTTGTACTTAAATCCTAGATCTCTAGATGAGAGAATTTGAAAACATAATTTGAAGACATATAATCAAAATGAAACACACAAAACTAAATGACTTAAAAACTGAATAGATGATTCATAAACAGTTGGAAAAACCTCAAGCAGCAAAGTATAAGTGTAATTCAAGTCTCCAAAGGGGAGTGGGTCAGAAAATATTTAAAGGAAAAAATATTTTAAAAACAAACTGCCAAAAGATTTTAAAATCCAGTAAAATCTATAAAACCATAGATTCAGTAAGTTTAATGATCCCAAGTGTCTTAATAAACATGAGGAAAATGACACCAGGAGTTGTGAAAATAAAATTGTTTCAAACTGCTGTTAAGGAAAAATTATTTTAAAAGTGAGAGAGAAAAACAAATGGCATATAGAGAAGTCAAAAATAGTTTTTCTGTAAAACATCAGATAATATATTAGGCATTGTGGGTGAGGTGGGCAGATCACTTGAGTCTAGGAGTTTGAGACCAGCCTGGGCGACATGACAAAACCCCGTCTCTACAAAAAATAAAAAATTACCTGGGTGTGGTGGTGCACACCTGTAGTTCCAGCTACTGGGGAGGCGGAAGTAGGAGAATCACTTGAGCCTGGAAGGTGGAGGTTGCAATGAACCAAGATCATACTAGCCTAGTTGACAGAGTGAGACCCTGTCTCAAAATATATATACATAGACACACATACACATAATAAAAAATAAATTTAAATATAAATTTATATTTTCTAATTTTATAAAAATGTATTATTTTAATTATATTTTTATATATGTGTATATATGTATATATGTATATGTATATATGTATATACATATGTGTATATATACATATATTTTTATATATGTATATACATAAACATATATATACATATGTATAAAAATATAATTAAAATATATTTTTATAAAATTAGAAAATATAAATTTATATTTATATTTATTTTCATATTATGTGTCTCTACATATATATATATGTAGAGGCAGAGAGAGCCCTTGGGGGTGTCATACAGTCTGTCACATTTACTCAACTCTGCCATTATAGTACAAAAGAAACCATAGATAATATATAAATGAATGGGTGTGGCTGTGTTTCAGTAAAACTTTATTTAAAAACCACAGACTATAGTTTGTAGACATCTGATGTAGAGAAACAAAAAATATGAGAACAAATATACAAGACAGTATATTTCTTCATTTTTTTTTATTCTATCAATTTTGTAATTTTATTTATTTATTTATTTTTTTTTGAAAGAAAGAAAAAGAGAGGAAAGAAAGTGAGAGTGAAAGAAAGAAAGAACATTCTAGCCTGGGCAGTAGAACAAGAATCCTGTTCTCTCTCCCTCTTTTTCTTCCTCTTTCTTTCTCTCATACAAGACAGTATATTTCTTATCAGAAACAACCAAAAACAGAAGATAGTGGAACAACATCAAAGGACTAAAAGAAAGAAACTTTTAACCTAGAATATTTTACCAGATTAAAATACCTTTTATAAAAGAAGGAATAAAGCTATTTCAGACATACAGAAGCTAAGTGAATTTATGGTGAGTGTATTCATACTGTAAGAAGTGTTAAAAGAAGTTATTTAGGCAGAAGGAAAATGATATCAGATTAAAACCTGGATTTATACTTTTTCTTTCACTATGCTTTTTCTGTTGATTCTTCTACTATTCATTTTTTCTATTAGTTGAGATATAATAAAGAATTTTCAGTTTATTTCTTTTATATAAACATTTACAACAATACATTTGCTTCAAAGAATCTCTTTCACTGCAGTCTATAAGCTATCCTCTGGTGTGCTTTTATTGTGTATTTTATTATTATTGTTTTAAGTAATTTAAAGTTTTCATTAATTTTTTGACCAATGAGTTATTTAGCAGTGTGTTTTATAAATTTCTAAACATATTGCAATTTCAAAATATTTTGGTTATTTATTCTAACAATTATGTTGTGTTCAGAGATAGCATTCTGTATCAAAAGCCAGCAAATTGTGGTTTCTGAGTCAAATACTGCCTGCCAGGTATTTTTCTAACAAACTTTGATTGGAACACATCTAAGCTCATTTATTTAAATGTTTTCTATTAATGTTTTTATGTTACAATTGCAAAAGTAAGTAGTTATATTACAGAATGTATGCTGTGCAAAGCCTATCTAAGCCTTTTATGTTAAAAAAATTTGCTAAGGGCTATCCTACAAGAAAGCTGTTTTTAAGCAATTTGTCGACACTGATTTACACCATAATAAAGGATAGACTTGTATCAGTTTTCTGCATGGGCTTGAGAATAATACATATTGTCTAAATTTCATATAAAATACCTTGTTCAAATCTTCAATAGAAGTGAAATTTTATCAAAATCTGCTTGGGATATGTTTCTTTGATGCCTAGTCTGCTGAGGATTTTTAGACTTATCATGAAACGGTGTTGGATTTTTATAAGGTGTTTTCTCTGTCTGTTGAGATGATCATATGATTTTTACCTTTAATTCTGTTTACATGTTGAATCACATTTATTGAGCCAGGTTTGCATCCCAGAAATAAAACCTACCTGATTGTGGTCTGTTAACTTTTTGATGTGCTGCTGGATTTGGCTTGCCAGTATTTTATTGAGGATTTTGCATTTATGTTAATCAGAGATATTGGCCTGAAGTTTACTTGTTTTTTTTTTTCTCAGAATAATAAAAGCATCTACGACAAATCATAGTGAGCGGGCAAAAGCTAGAACCATTTCGCCAGAGAAGTGAAACAAGATAAAGATGTCCACTCTCACCACTCCTATGCAACATAGTACTGGAAGTTCTAGCCTAGCAATCAAATCAACAGAAAGACAAAAAAGGCATCCAAATAAGAAAACAAAAAAATCAAACAATATCTTTCTTCACTGACAATATAATTCTCTAACTAGGAAAGCGTAAAAACTCTGCCAAAAGACTACTATAACTAATAAATGATTTTAGTAAGGTTTCAGGATATAAAAGCAATGAACAAAACTTAGTAGCATTTCTATACACAAACAACATCTAAGCTGAGAGTGAAATCGAGAACACAATCCCACTTACAATAGCCACAAAGAAAATGACATGCCTAGGTATACAGCTAACCAAGGAGGTTAAAGAGCTCCACCGGGAGAAAACACTACTGAAAGAAACAACGGAAAGAAATAAGACGCAATGCAAATAATGGAAAAACAGTCTATGCTTATGGACTAAAATAATCAACATCATTAAAATGGCCATATTGCCCAAAGCAATCTACAGACTCAGTGCTACTCATATAAAACTACCAATGTCATTCTTCATAGAGTTAAAAAAAAAAAAAACTATTCTAAAATTCATATAAAATAAAAAAGAACCTGAATAGGCAAAGCAATTCTAAGCAAGAAGAACAAAGCTGGACACATCACATTACCCAACTTCAAACTATATTTTAAGGTTACAGTAACCAAAATACCATGGTACTGGTACAAAAACAGATACATGGGCCAATGAAATAGAAGAAAAAACTCAGAAATGAAGTCTTACATGTACAATCATCTGATCTTCGACAAGGCCAACAAAAACAAGCAATGGGGAAAGGACTCCCTGTTTAATAAATCATGCTGGGATAACTGACTAGCCATATGTAGAAGAATAAAACTGGGTCCCTACATTTCACCATATACAAAAATTAACTCATGATGAATTAAAGATTTAAATGTAAGACTTCAAACTATAAAAATCCTAGAAGAAAACCTAGGACATGCCCTCCTGATATCAGCCATGGCAAAGAATTTGTGGCTTAGTTACCAAAAGCAATTGCAGCAAAACTGAAATTTGACAAGTAATGCCTAATGAGACTAAAGAGCTTCTGCACAGCAAAATAAACTGTCAACAGACTAAGCAGACAACCTATACAATGGGAGAAAATGTTTTCAAACTATATATCTGAAAAAGATTTAATATCCAGAATCTATAAGGAACTTAATAAGCAAAAACAACACCATTAAAAATGGGCAAAGGACATGAACAAACATTTCTCAAAAGACATAAAGTAGTCCAAAATATTAAAAATGTTCATCACCATTAATTATTAGAGAAATGCAGATCAAAGCCACAATGAGGTGGCATCTCACATCAGTCAGAATAGCTATTATTAAAAATCAAAAAAACAACAGATACACTGGTGAGACTGTGGAGAAAAGGAAACGCTTACACACTGTTGGTGGGAATGTAAATTAGTCAGCCACTGTGGAAAGCAGTTCGGAGCTTTCTCAAAGAGCTAAAAACAGAGCTACCGTTCAACCCAGTGGCACCATTACAGAGTATATACCCAAAGGAAAATAGATCATTATACCAAAAAGACACATGCACTTATATGTTCATCACCACACTATTCACGATGGTAAAGACACAGAATCAGCCTACGTGTCTAAAAATGTGGTACATGTCCACCATGGTATACTGTACAGTCATAACAAATAATGAAATCATGACCTTTGCGGCCACATGGATGAAGCTGGAGGCCATTATCCTAAGTGAACGAAGACAGGAGCAGAAAACCAAATATTGCATGCTCTCACTTACAAGGAGGAGCTAAACACTGAGCACACATGGACATGTAAACATGGAAACAAAAGAGACCATAGACAACTAGAGAAGGGAAGGAGGGAGAGAAGAGTGGATTGAAAAATTAGCTATTGGGTACTATGCTCACTACCTGGATGCAATATACTCATATATAAAACCTGCATATGTACTCCCTATATCTAAAATGAAAGTTGATTAAAAAAAAAAGAAATATACAGGGTAGAAAACCAAAATATGCAATAAACATATGGTACCAAAAAATCTGCTTGGTCCTTCAGTAATTCAGAAAAAGTGTTTTGAATTTTGATGATGTGTGGTAAATTCATCGAATTTTCTTGTTAAATCCATTAATATATCAAGTTATTTTATTGAGTAATTAGGTATTTAAAATTATTCTTTATGTTCTGCAAATTAGATTTTTATAACCATAAAGTGACACTGTCCATCTCTAATTTTATTTTTCAAGTCATTATTGTCTGCTATTGATACAGTCATACCATCTTCACTGTGTACTCTTCTTTTAATGTATCTTTTTAATTCTCTTTCAACATTTTCAAAGCATTATACCATAAACTTTTTAAAAAGTCCATATAGCTAGTTTTCAAAATTCAGTCTCAAATTGCTGACTTTTTGTAGTCAGTTGATTTCATTTACACATATCCTGATAGTTAATATAGTTAAACTTTTTAATCACCTTTATTTTTCTTTATATATTTGTTCTATTTTTATGTTTTTTCCTTCTTTCTTGCCTTCTATCTCAAATTTGGAGAGTTGAGTATCTTCGTTTAATAATTTTCCCTTTATTCCACTTTCATTCTGCTTATTTCTTGATCATCTCAACAAAGACTTGTCTATTTGGTTAGCCTTTCCAAAGGATGGTATTTCTATTGTTTTAGTAACTGACTGTAAAGTTTTAGCATTATTATAATTTAAATATTAACTATATCTGAACCTGCATACTGATACAATAAAATTATTTAGATTTATGGGCTCAAAATGTTTCTGGGTATTTTAGTTTTGTCCAGAGTTGCTAGAAAAATACAGGCTTCACAGTTAAATTTGAATTTCAGATAAGCAACATATAATTATATAATATAATGTTGACCAGAGCAGTATTTAGCACATATTTATGCTAAAAATTTGTGTTGTTTTCCAAAGACTGAAATTTAACAGAATGCCCTATATTTTTACTTTTATTTATTTACTTTTTAAAGTGAAAGCAAGTTTACTAGAGAAGCAAAGAAACAGAAGAATGCCTACTCCATAGACAGAGCAGCCTACCCTATACTTTTAATACTAAATTTGGCAACCCTTTAATGTAAACAAATTTAAATTAAAGATAAAAATTTATTCTCAGCTGTTTTTAGTTAGTATTCCACTGGCTTATTGCTTTCATTAATATTGAAGAAAAGTCTGATGCCATTCTAAATGTCATTCTAGTGTAGGTCAAGGTTTGGCAAATTCCCTTGGTCCAAATTGTGCCTGTGTTGTTTTGTACCTCTCATGAGCTAAGAATATCTTTCACATTTGTAAAGGGTTGTACAAAATAAAAAAGCAGTATATGTGACAGAAACAATATAAAGCCCGCAAAGTCCAAAATATGATATATCTTTTTACAGCGTATTTATCAATCCCTATTGTAGGTTATCTGTCTTTTCAAAATGGCTAAGTATGAGATGTTGTATTTAGTTCAATATTCTGTTACTTTTATTGTTATATTTGTTGCAAATAACTTTTGTTGCTATTATTAACATACTTTCTTATGTTTTCCTACCTGTTACTTTTCTAAAGTAGAAAAAGTTAGTGCTTATATATTTACATTTTTTCCAGTCAACATACAATGTTTGCTTATTAATTTTAGCCATTTTAATTAGTTTTCTAGGTACACACTGTCAGCAGAACAGTGAGATATTTTTTGTAGTTTCTTTTCCAATATATTTTCCCCATTATACAATCTTTGAATGGTTCCCAATTATTTTTTCTATTAGCAATTATAATTAGCATGTTGAGTCCATGGGCTCATTCATTATCTGTTAGTTTCTCCTATTCTCTGAAATTTCTCTTAACTCTTTTGCCCATTTTTTGCTTTATTTTTTATTCTTGTTCATTGTTTATATTTACATCATATAATCTAAACACCATTTCCTGAGTTTACATGTTGAAAATATATTCTTCCAGTTTGTGTCTCGGTGCCAGTATCTTTTTTTTAATACTCTTCCTTCCTTCCTTCCTTCCTTCCTTCCTTCGTTCCTCCCTCCCTCCTTCCTTCCTTCTTTCCTTCCTTCCTTTCCTTCGTTCCTCCCTCCCTCCTTCCCTCCTTCCTTCCTTCTTTCCTTCCTTCCTTTCCTTCCTTCCTTTCCTTCCTTCCCTCTCTTTCTTTCTTCCTTCCCTCCCTTCCTTCCTTCCTCCCTCCCTCCCTTCCTCCCTCCCTTCCTTTCTGCCTCCCTCCCTTCCTTTTTCTTCCTTCCTTCCTTTTTTCCTTCCTTCCTTCTTTCCTTCTATTTTTTTTTTTTTTTTTTACAGGTTCTTGCTCTGTCACTCAGGCTAGAGTATAGTGGCATGATCTAGGCTTAGCTCACTGAAGCCTTGACCACCCTGGACTGAAGCCTTGACCACCCTGGACTCAAGCCATCCTCTCACCTCAGCCCTAGGAGGAGCTGGGACCACAGGTGTATGCCACCATTCCCAGCTAAGTTTTGTGTTTTTTTGTAGAGATGGGGTTTTGCCATATTGCCCAGGCTGGTCTTGAACTGCTGGACTCCAGTCATCCACCCACCTTGGCTTCCCAAAGTGCTGGCATTACAAATATGCACCACTGCACCCTGCCAATGTCCACAATCTTTAGTTTTTGGAGTAAAAATTTTGTAACTATATTTATTGTTAATATTTTCTTTTATGATTTATGTATTTTTGTGTTTTGCTTTCTATACCATTATAAGATATTCTACATAAGTTTTTAAAATATTTACAATTTTAGCTTTCACATTTATAAATTTAGTATAAATAACATTGATTTTTCAATAAACTGTCAGACAATTATTTAGAGCTCAATTTTGTCTTTCCATATGGATAACAAATATTCTCATACCAATTCTCAAATTCAATTTTACTCCAAAGATCTTTAAAATTACCTCTATGATATCAAGTGCCCATGTTTATGTAGGTCTATCTCTGTACTTTTCTGACCTGTTGGTCTAAGTATCTAATCTGAGGATAATACAGGTTTTAAGTACTATAGTTTTATAACAAGTAGTGAAAAATGTGTTATTCATGGTACTACGGTTTAGATTGGGTTTGTTTGGCTCCACCAAGTCTCATGTTGAAATCTGATCTCCAGTGTTGGAGGTTGGCCTGGTGGGAGGAGTTGGGTAATGGGAATGGATCCATCATGAATGACTTGGTGCCATCATTGATCTATTAGTTCCAGCAAGAGTTTCCTCAAGAGCTAGTTGCTACAAAGAGTCTAGCATCTCTTCTCTCACTCTTGCTTCCTCTCTTGCCACGTGATCTGCACATGCTGGCTCCCCTTCTCCTTCTGCCATGAGTGGAAGCTTTTTGAGTCCCTTACAAGAAGCAGATGCTGGTGTTATGCTTCCTGCACAGCCTGCAGGATCGTGAGCCAAATAAACCTCTTTTCTTCATAAATTACCAGCCTCAGGTATTCCTTTATAGCAACACAAATGAGCTAAGACACGTGATTATTTTGATCATTTATATTCTCTATCATTTTTTAAAAACTTTGCTAAATTATACTGAATATAGAAATCATTCTGGAGTAAATAGTTGCCTTGTGAAGTTGAATGTATGAACAAGTTGAACATATCTTTCTATTTATGTGTTTATATATATATATATATATATATATATATAAAATATATATTGCAACAAAGTTTTATAATTTCCTGCATAAAATATTCTTTGTTGGAAAGTTTTCTAGGTACTTTTTATTCTTATGTTATTTTAACTGGTATATTTTAATTTTAAATTTATGTTATAACTGTTTATTTTTCTTCCATAGAAATAAAATGATTTTTGCAGTAATCATATTGCAAGAAAATTCCTCAATAATTTTTCCTGATTGGTATATATAAGAGACTATTTTTGGAATAGTTTTAGATTTTTTTCAGAAAAAAATTGAGCATCTAGTATAGTGAGTTCCCATAGCCACCTCCTGACAAACACACAGTTTCCCTTCTTGTTAACATTTTGCATCAATGTGGTGCATTTGTTACAACTAATGAACAAATACATTATCAACTGAAGTTCATAATTTACGTTAATGCTCTTTGTGTTGTACAGTTATGTGGATTTTTGACAAGTGTATATGGTCATGTATTTGCTGTTACATTATCATACAGAATAGTTTTATCATCCTAAAAATCTCTTGTGCCTCACCTATTTATTTCTCCTCTCTTTCCCCCAAATTTTGTCAACTGCTGCTCTTTTTACTATCTATAGTTTTGGCTTTTAAAAAAATGCCATATAGTTGGAATCACACAGTATGTAACCCTTTCGGCTGGCTGGCTTCTTTCAAAAAGCAACATGCATTTAAGGTTCCTCCATGTCTTCTTGTGCCTTGATAGTTTACTCTTTTTTAAAAAATAACCAAGTAATACCTTCTTATATAGACACAACAAAATGAATCTAGTTTTAGCTTTGACATGGAAGAACTGGGAAGCAGTCACTTTCATTCTCACAAGAAAAAAAAAATGCTGAACAAACCGAAAATCAACAACTTATTTTAGATTCAAGAATTGAGGTCACAGGAAAAATCACCACTCCAAAATTTTGAGACGGGCAAATACAGAGAACCATAGTCAAGATAAGCTTGCTTGAAGCAAAAACTGCCAGAACCAGTTACTGGTAGGAGTATTTAAATAGTAATGTTGATGAACTGATGGAGGCTGAATATAAACTAAATTCCTGGGATCTTAGGTGTCTCCAACTCTATCATAGTTTCTGCACCAAATGCTCACAGTGAAGATTAGAGAAAGATGCTCTCTGTTTTAGGTGCAGGTGGAAAGTAACCATGTTGAAATACACAAAGAACATTCTCTATGACAAACAGAATTTCTTTCTGTCTCAAGTAACAGGAGAAAAAAACAGGGTAAGAAACATTTCCAAGATATATTTGTATTTACATCAGGAGCTATGGAAATGCATGTAAATTAGAGAAATATATTTGGTGGTTTGAAGACATTAAAATATAAGGAATTCACATAAGGAGGTCATATAGAGAGAGAAGGGATATACAGAACTCTAAGAAGGACCAATAGCTAAAGAACAGTCCAAAGAAGATAAAACAGCAAAAGATAGGAAAGTATGGAAACAGACAGTTGCATATCTCAAATACATTCTTGTTGCTAGAGTAAGATCCTAAGAGCTGACAGTTATTACTTTATTTGGGGAAGCAAGGTGTGGAAAACACTTGTATTAAGATATAATTGACATATAATAAATGGTGCATATTTAAAGTGTACAATTTGATGAGTGTTGATGTATGTATATACCTGTGAAATCACCATAATCAAGATAGTAAACATATGTATCACCCCCAAAGCTTTCCTCACATGCCTCTGTAACTTCTCCATCCCACCACTTCTGACCCTCTGATTCCCCAGGTAATTGCTGATCTGCTTTCTGTCATTATTAACTGGCTTGCTTTTAATTGGTTAGAATTTTACAGACATGGAATCAAACTGTATGTACTCTTTACAGGCTGACTTCTACTTAACATAATTATCTTGAGATTTATCTATCTTGTTGCATAAATCAGTAACACTTCTCTTTTACTGTGAAGCAATATTCCATGGTATTGATATAGCCATAATTTGTTCATTCACTGACCTGTTGACAAGGTCCCTAATACATTATATTATTTTAATCAACCGATGTTTTAACTTCTACTATGGCCACATACTGTGCTAAGCGCTAAGTTGGGGTAGTGGATAAGACAGACAAACTTTTTACTCTTTTGGAGTTAAAAGCATATGTCCATATGAAGACTTACATACAAATGTTCATAGAAACTTTATTAGTAGAAAGTTGTAATTGATATTATTGTTTACCAATAAGGAGTGAAATGACTGAATCGTATGTTAGGTTTATATTTAGATTTTCTAAAGGAACTGCCAAACTGTTTTTGAAAGTAGCTGTACCATTTTACATGCCCATCAGCAGTGTATGACAATACCAGCTGTATCACATCCTCACTAGCATTTGGCATAGTCAGTAATTTTAATTTTAGCCATTCTAGTAGATGCGTAGTGATATTTCATTATGGCTTTCATTCATCTTTCCCCAGTGACTAATGATGAATATCTTTTCATGCACTTACTTGCCATCTGCAGACATTATTTGGTAAAGGATCTGTTAATTTTCTTTACTGGTAATTCCAATACCTATTCCAGGTCTGTGTTCATTTTTATTGATTGACTGTTTTTCCCTCATTATGAATTGTGTTTTCCTTCTTTTGGTAGTCTGATAATTTTTAATGGATGTCAGACTCTGAATTTTACCTAGTTGAGTGGAGAAGAATTTTGAATTCTTTTTGAGCTTTGTTCTGAGGTGCTGTTAAGATACTTAAGAATGGCTTAATTCTTTAGAATCTTGCTTTTCTGGTTTGTCAGTTGGATTTGGAGAAATACTTAGTCTAAGGCTTAATTCCCACTACTGCTGCAGGACATATCTGAGTGCTCTACCTAATATCCCATCAATGATTTTTTTTTTCTTCCAGTGTGGCTTATAAAAACAGACATGAGTTCTGAGCCTCTTTGATCTAGGTTACTGTTGCCTCTAAATCTTTCAGTCAGTTCTTTCTCAGTCCTAGCTAGTTTTCTCACCCACATGTGGATATCAATACTCTATTGAATTATTGAAGGGAACTCTACAGGTCTCAAAGGTCTGTCTCTAAACACATTTGACTCTGTTACTTTACCCTGAACCCCTCTAGTGCCCCCTTGATTTCCCCAGACTCTGTCGCCTCAAATCAGATATTCTGTAGGCTCTCCCGTGATTCCCCCTTCCTGTTCTACAGCCTGAAAACTTTCTGAATGCAGTCAACTGAGAGAAATGGTAGGCTATTTCAGAAATTGCAGCCTATAATCAACTGATGTTCAGTGTCTTTAAAATAGTTGTGTCAGGCTGGGTACAGTGGCTCGCTCCTGTAATCCCAGCACTTTGGGAGGCCAAAGCAGGTGGATCACCTGAGGTCAGGAGTTTGAGACCAGCCTGGCCAACATGGTGAAACCCTGCCTCTACTAAAAACACAAAAATTAGCTGGGCATGGTGGTGGGCGTCTGTAATCCCAACTACTCAGGTGGCTGAGGCAGGAGAATCAATGGAACCCGGGAGGCGGAGGTTGCAGTGAGCCAAAATTGCACCGTTGCTCTCCAGTCTGGGCAACAAGAGTGAAACTCGTCAAAAAAAAAAAAGGTGTTGTTTTATATATTTGGCTTTTCTTTAGATTGCTTCAGTTGGGAAAGTAAGTAAGCTTCCTGTTTTGACTCAGTTTTTAAATTGCTACTACTGTTCTACCTTTTTTTTTTTAAATTTGACTTTAGTTTATATCTCTTTTCATGTCTTAGAAAATTGCTTATGCCTATTTTTTCATATCTGTAAATACTTCAACTAAGTATTATTTTCAAGTCACTAATGGTCAGCTATTTGAAACATGTTAACATTTTCATGATCAGAAAGCAATTAGTGAGCCACTCATCTCAATTTACAAGTAAAATTATAATTCATTAAGATGTCTTGTGGACTCATCTAATACCAGCAGCACTAAAATTATTTCATATGTGTTAATCTTCAACTATCTGTTATTTTTGGACAATGTGCCAGATATATATTGCCTTAACTAATTAATACCGTAACAAAATGATCAAATCTGTGCAAACAATCCTACATGTGAGACTCAATAAATCCAACAGCACTTTATAGTTAAATAGTAAACTAGATTTCTAGGTTATGTGACCAGGGAATTTTGTAGATTTCTGTCGCCCATCCTATTTTAAGATGCATATCACAGAAACAAAAGAAAGAAAATATAGCAACAGGAATATAAACTAAATATGGATGAAGAAATATCTCCAAATCCAGAGAGACTTTACCCTGATTACATCAATTATGAGGAAAAGTTTAAAAACACTGTAAAAACTGTAACCATATGCTCCACCTTCTGATGGAAAATAGTATGAACAGTATCAAAGAAATATTAAATCCTATTGTTGCTAGAATTCTGGGATGTAGAAGCTTCACCAATCTGAGAAATAAACTGTAATTATCTATTTGAACAGGAACTTTCTAGAACACTACAAATAACCAGGGCAACTCATTTTTCCTTATTTCCCCGAAAATGCCATTATCCTTCTCTTTCAGAATCCCAATAAGTATTTCAACCCTTCACGTGATGCTGAATATAAAAGTATTCTAAAGGTGGCATCTTGGGATCTTGGGTCTTTCTTGGGGAACAGAAATCAGGAAAAAGACAAAACCTTTTATTTCTTTCTTTCTTTCTTTCTTTCTTTTTTTTTTAGACAGAGTCTCACTCTTGTCACCCAGGCTGGAATCCAATGGTGTGACTTTGGCTCACTGCAACCTCTGCTTCCCGGGTTCAAGCAATTCTCCTGCCTCAGCCTCCCAAGTAGCTGGGATTACAAGCCTCTGCCACCATGCCCAGCTAATTTTTATATTTTTAGTAGATATGGAGTTTCACCATATTGGCCATGCTGGTCTTGAACTCTTGACCTCAGGTGATCCATCTACCTTTGCCTCCCAAAGTGCTGGGATTACAGGTAAGAGTCACCGCACCCAGTCAACAAAACCTCTTAAATGAGGTCATTGACAGGAAAATTTCCAGAAGAAAGTCTTACCAAGAAATAAAGATGAGTGTCTTGACTCCACATTCCAAATGTCTGTTTTCTCATCCCATCTACATTTAGAAGCTCCCTGTTTATCATATTTCTTAACTTTTCTCTGTTTCTCATTTAATAAGATTAAATAAAGCATGAGTTTAACGCATGAAGTAATACATGGTAAACATTCAATATTAACTATAGTCATTATCATCATTATATTAACTCTCAACATCAATATTATTATCACTTCTTTACATTGTTGTAGAGAAAAAATTAATAGTAAGAATATGAGAAAGAATGTGATCCAAGCCTAACATCTGAGATACTAGATTCAAAATCCTAGCTAATAATACAGAATGTGCAATAGAAGAAAAATTATAGTTAACATTAATGTATTATATATTTTAAAATAGCTAGAAGGGAATAATTGTAGTGTTCCTAATACAAAGATAAACGATTGAGGTGCCGAAAATTCCAATTACTCTGATTTAATCATTACAGATTTTATACATGTATTAAAATAGCACGTGTTCCCTTCAAATATGTACAACTATGATATAGAAGTTTAAAAAATGCAGATTGTGCAATTACCTGGAATGTTTGTTTTGCTTATTTTCCTCAATTGTACATAGTCCTCCAAAAAGATACTGGAGAAAGAAATTGACATTTCTAACAATGTCAGAAAGAAATTTAATAACATTTAATAATGATTCCTCATTAAAATGCTGAGAAATTGGGTATTTTTCATGTGATAAAAAACATCTGTTATTCTGAAATCAAGTAGCAAATATTTAACAGAGAATCACTGGTTTGTTCCAACTCTTCAGTTTGGAACAAACAAAAATAAGACAAATTAATAAGAGCTACCGGCAAGAGAGACACTATTATCCTTTGTCAATGACAATTTCTTTTTCGTCCAAACTCTAGAATTTCTGCTGAATAGCTCTTGGCATTAATGAGGGGCATAAATAATATGATAACTTAGACCAAAATAAATTACTGATGCATTTAATTTCAAACATAAAATGGCTTAACTGAAATAAAATTTTTAGACTAATATTTTTTAGGATAAGGAAACAGATGCTAAACATAATTCCAGTGGGAGAAGTCACCAAAGATAGGATCCAAACATTTTATTGCATTGCAAATTTTAAAATTTGTATATTCAAACAAAAAACAAAATGAAAAATTGTAAAGTAGGAGAAACATTTGCAAAAAAATATTATATAAAAACAGCTAAATTTCTTGGTAATTAGAGTTAATACAAATTCATGAGGATACAAATATTCCTTTATGTCAATGAAACAGTCATGGCTTTCCAATTTATAAAAATATATAGTTAATGTATATATGAAAATACATGGTAATTAACGAAACATAAACTAAAAATATAATTTTTACTTCAGATACTAGTAAACATTTCATAAAATATACAAATTATTCCTCACAATAGTATGCTGTTAGCACAGCACACTCATACTGTTACTGATATTAAATCTTTTGCATACAGCATATTTATGTAAATTCTATTACTTCATAAAATATTCACAACATCCTTATGAAGTAGGTATTATATTCGCATCACTTTACAAACATAAAAAAATAGACACAGCGCAATTAAAAACTTGCCTAAGTAGGCAGTTAGCTGAAAGTAAATTGGGGCTTTAAATCATGTGGTCTGATTAAAGATTCTACCTCGTTAATCACTGTACTACCCTAATAAAAAGCACAAACTTTTCTGAAAAGGAATTAAGTGTAAAATCAAAGATTTTTTTAAAAAATTCTTTAATACCTTACTTTAATATCTTGATCTAATATCCGAGCACACAAAAAACTAAAGGAAGCCTCACACCTAGAAATGAATAACAGCATGACTGATTGATTGACTTTTTTTTTTTTTTTTTTTTTTTTGAGACGGAGTCTTGCTCTGTCACCTAGGCTAGAGTGCAGTGGCGTGATCTCGGCTCACTGCAACCTCTGCCTCCTGGGTTCAAACAATTCTCTTGCCTCACCCTCCTGAGTAGCTGGGACTACAGGCATCTGCCACCACACCAGGTTAATTTTTTGTATTTTTAGTAGAGATGGGGTTTCACTCTGTTAGCCAGGATTGTCTTGATCTCCTGAACTTGTGACCCACCCATCTCAGCTTCCCAAAGTGCTGGGATTACAGGTATAAGCCACTGTGTCCGGCCAGCATTATTTATTTTTTAAAGTGAAAACAAACCAAATGTCTAATATTAATAGTTTAATAAATAATTATATACAATTCATCAAATATTATTCAATAATCAGGGTGCATTTATAGAAATTTTTACTATTACAAAAAATGTGATAAATATGTGACAACATAAAAATAATGCAATAAAGCAAAGGGTTAATGAATATGAAATTCAGAATAATTGCTAACTCTTGGGGTTAAAAAAATTTTTAATATTCAATATAAATTAAACATTGGGCACAAGTGTATTATTTATACCTTTCACCTATGTTAAATTAAAATAGGAATGTAAAAAATATTCATTTGTGTGTATTAAATGTTTTATAAAACAGTATAAAGATAATATAATATAAAGTGATCTATTCAATATGAAAAAATATAAATACCTTAGTAAAAATTGAGATAAATAACCCAAAACTTTCATGGACTTGTTCTTAATACTTACAGTATAGTGTTTTTCAATTGTTGTAATACTCAATGTACCAATTATTTATATTGAATGTATCAAATTTCCCATTTCTGATAGTGGCAACTCATCTATCATTAAAAACAACAGAAAGTAACAAAAAAGCCACAAAGTACTGAAAATACTGGAAACAATTGTAAGACTAGAGCCTAAGAGAAAAGAAAAAAATAAAGCAGTAGATTGGGCTAGAAGTTGTTTTTGCACTACAATGGCTTAATAGGAATTTGAAGTTTCACAATTTTTCATTTAGAAATGTTGTCCCACTATGTTGCCCAGGCTAGAGTGTGATCACAGTGGACTATAGCCCGGAACTTCTGGCTATAAGGGATCCTCCGCCTCAGCCTCCTGAGAGCTGGGACTACAGGTCTGTAATACATGCCCTAGCTAGGAAATTGAGCTTTGTAGTGAGAAAGACAGCAAACTTCAAACTGAATTGGAAAAAAATTATTCAATCCATCTAAGCAGCTACACAACACTGTCCAAGGTTGCTCTGACTCTCATGCATCTCCTTAGTCCTAGAAAAGTAAAATGACTTTTTCAGTATAAAGGATCTAGTCAAGAGCAAAACTGGGCCTTGAACTTAAGTCTTTGTTATTATATCCTAATGCAGTTTGTGCTAAGCACAATTGTAGGGGGAAAAAAGCATTTTTTGAATTTTTATTTTTTGTTTCAAATCAGCTAGTGAGTGGAATTCCCCCTTTATTTATATTTCAGATGAATATAAATACAGTGCTAAAATATCTTCAGAGAACACATAATTGAATACCTCAAACATAACAATGACTGGGGTGTTACTAATCGTAGTGCTACCTATTTCCTTGTATAAAAGTATAGTCCTCTGTCCCTGACAAAGAGGATTTTGAAAATATTTTGAAGCTAAAATATTTCTTTCCGAACCAGGATAAGCAGCATTATATGTAATGAGTTCCCAGTAGCATTTCCCCAGCCATTTCCAGCTATGAAAATTTCAGGGTCAATGAAAATTACATTTCCTCATAATGATAGACAGAGTATTTTCAAATTTAAAAAAAAGTTAAGATAACATACCTGCAGAGACTTTTGCACAATGTAATTGGAAAGACTAAAACTTCGATTTTCAAGGGCATTAAAAAAATGGCCATGGAAATACAGGAATGCCTGTATCCTGTGGCTACCTGATCACAAAGCCATGGTTGAAAGCTTTCTCCATTTAAGCCAATGATTCTCAACTAGGGGATGGGGGAGATTTTGCTCCTTGAAGGAAATTTGGCAATGTATAGAATCTTTGGGGTAACAAAACTGTAGGTGTGATATCGGCTTGGCATTTAGTGGGTAGAGGCCAAGGGTATTGCTCAACATCCTACAATACACAAGAGTGCTCCCCATATAAAGAATTATCTGCCTAACAGGGTGGCTTGTGCCTGTAACCTCAGCTGCTTAAGAGGCTAAGCTAGGAGTTCAAAGCTGCAATGAACTATGATCATACCACTATGCTCCAGCCTGGGTGACAGAGAGTGACTTCATCTCTGAAAAGAAAAATTATCTGGCCAACTATTTTATTAGTGCTTAGGCTGGAAAACCCTGCTTTAGGCTGAATTTATCATTAAGTATTTCCTACAGACTTAAGTCAAATATAAGTCATTCAGGATGATTCTTAAATGATTTTCCATTTATTTCAAGCCTTCATGTTTTCCTGTGGAAGAACTTTCCTGGAATAATCTTTTGGTCAAACCTTGGTCTCTTTCCTATTTTTTCTCTGTTTCTGGCAAGAGGAGAGGTAATTTTCTGATTAGCAAATTGGGAAGAGGAACTAGACATACTCAGTTAAACTCCAGCGTTCCTGCTTTTTCAGAAGCATATTGCCCACAAAAACATAATTCTAGGCATTCTCCACTTCTCCATAGCTAGTACAAAGGCATCCACATCAGGGAGGCCTACAATTATCCAGCCAAATTGTTTAATTACAGTGAAGCAAGACAACTGGCTACAGTCTGGCTAAACCAAAAAAAAAAAAAAAAAAAACAAAAACAGCCATTAAGCTGATTTATTTACCTACAGCTTTTGGATTCCTGTGTCCTATTTAACAACTGATTGGTTCAGAACTCAGGTAAAGAAGGGGGTTTTAATCATTGTACCTTCTTTAATCTGTATAATCCCTACAAGTCTTTTAAGAATTTAGTCTTCTCTGTATTTAGATTGTTTCCTTGATCACTGTCTTCTTTTCTGAACTCATACACTCACCCAGTTAGTCTCTGCCTCTATTCCTCTTGATCTTTACGGTTTCTCCAAATTAATCTTTTCATGCCACAGTTCTGATTTGGAGAGTCTTTTGTTTCATAGCCTTCAAATGTTTCTCTTCAATTCTGTTCATAAAAATACCCAAATTTCTTAGCATTTATTTCAAGTACCCTTTCAACCTGTTCTAACCTACACCTCAAATCTACATTCCAATAAAATTGGAGCAGTCATTATTCCTATTACACGCTCTACAGATGACCATCACCAGAGTGACAATAGTGTAAATTAAGTTTCCAATGGGATCATAGGCAAGTGATTTAATCTCTGTGCCTCTATTTTCTCATAATACAAAGGGTTAAATGTCTCTATTTTCTTTGAACAGAATAATGAGGATGATTTTTAAAATTCGTAAATGTGCTGTTAACTTATATGCAAATGTAGAAAGCTAATATAACACTAACACTAAAGAAATGTGCATAGTTCCAACACATATAGACAGAATTTTGACTGTAATTGTCAAAGATTGGCAGGAGTCCTAATTATAATTTCTTATATTTAATTTGCAGAAAATTGATACTAATGATTTGAATTCTAGCATTTCATAATCATGTTATAAATTTTGCACTAGGGTTACTTTTTGTCTTTGCTTTTCCTTTTAACAGAAAAGTGAAAAATTACAAATTGTCAGTGTTTATTAAGTATGCATTTATAGGGTTTATGTAGATTTTGAAGGTAATATTTCTGTTAAGATGGATGTGTGGAGAGCCTTGAGCATTCACACAACAGTGCAGTGAATAATGTTTTCTAATTACTTAATGCTTTTCGTCAGAGAGCTCAAAGCACCTTATATATTACGAAACCATGCAAATTAATACCTATGTATAAACTCAGAAACTAAACACAATTAAGCACAAATATTAACCTGAAGAAGAAAGTGACTCTGACAAAAATGTTGTAAATTTTCCAATCATAATGATAACAAACAATTATAAACTTACTAATATGAGCAATGAATCACTCTTTTTTTGATGAGAGGAGTCTCAGTTCCTCCAAATGCCCATGTATATTAATTATTGTTATCCCTTTTATCTCTATTCGCATATAAATGGGCTACAAGTTTGAGAGGTTGTATAATATGTTGAAAGTTTTCTGTCTGCTCTATAGTAACCTTAGAATTCACATGTATAACTCACTCCAGAGCCCATGTGTCCATAGTCCTACTAAATCTCTAAGATCACACATGCGATTTTCCAAAGCTATCGCTAGAATGGTCCCAAAGCGTCATTCTGTTTTGAAACTGAAAGCTTCGACAACATTTCAGCAAATGTCTCCATAGACCAGAGAGAAGGGTTGGAATTCAGAAAAGTCGGGTGATTAGTCACTGTCAAGTACCGTATTTGCAGTAGAGCAAATACTACAACCAAAGTATTCTGAGTCCCAGACAAGTGCTTGCTTTTTTTTTTTCTTTTTTTTGGCATTCTGGTGAAGAAAAAATTGTTTTCTGCCTAAAAACAGATATAACGTGTATGTGGTGAACACAGAACAACTAAAATTAAAACCCCATTGAGGCTGGAAGGAGGAAGGTAAAATGCAGCATTTCCTAAATGTGAGCAACCAGGGAAGAGTGGGACCCTCAGCTAAGGTGGGACCCTGCAGTTGGTGAAGGAAGGAAGAAAGGAAGAAGACAGGGAAAGTAGACGGAATATAATAGATAAAAAGGACTTTACCTCAAGGGAGGCAATCTTTCTGGTAACACTCAGTCCAAAACATATTGTTTCCTCCCTCAAGCTTGGGGAAGAAAAATTCATTTCCTTGGATAACTATGGCACCCCTTTGTAAAGCACTCATTGGAAGACTGTTGCTGAGCTTCTTGGCCTGGTAAGCATATTTACATTTGAGAAAACATCTTCTTTACTTGCAGCATTAGAATAGATTTGTTCAATAGCTAATGACAAGAAGAAACAATTGGATTGATATAAATGCAGCTGATGAGATCTTATATTTGAGGCAGAAAGACATTTTTACTAAAGAATTTTGATTAGATTCTAACCAAAGCCTTGAAAACTCTCTATAACTAGTGAATCATGTAAGAATGTTACTAGTCTGATATGAGATTACGTGATAAATAAGAACATAAAGGAAATATAAACCAAAGGAGAATGCAAACCATAACCATGAGAAATCAGCACTTTAACAAATCTAGGCAGTCAGCTTTACCTGTACTCTGAGATTGGACTGATTTTCAACAGTAAAACCACTATGCAGTTATGATTGAGTATTATTTATAATTCAGTCTGCTATAACTGCATGTGTGCAGTTAATTGCTAGAAAATTGTCTGTAGTCAATTCCTGTTCTCCTAAACAGTTTGACATATAACAGCAGAGTAAAATTTTTTTCAAACAAAAACTTGTACCTGAGTATTTACTACAGCATTATTGACAATAGCCCAAAAGTAGAAACAACCTAAACATCCATCAGCTGATTATTAAACACCATGTGGCATATCAAACAATAAACTATTCAGCCAGAAAAAGGAATCATCAAGTTTTGAGAGACATGCCACAACCTAGAGGAATCACAAAACCATCATGCATGCCAAGTTTAAAAATTCAGACTCAAAAGGTCACATATTCTATGACTCCTTCAATATGAAATATCCAAAATAGGTACATCCACAGACACAGCAGATTAGTGGTTGCCAGGAGCTCAGGGAGAGGGGTGTGGGGAGTGAGAGGTTAATAGCCTGGGTTTCCTTTTCAGTATACTAAAAATGTTTTGGAAGAGTAAATTTTGTGTTATTTGAATTTTACCTCAATTAAATCTAGGGCCAGGCACAGTGGCTTGTGCATGTAGCACCTTTAAATTTTTAAGAAGAGAAAGCTGCTTTAGCACCTGTAACTCAGTCACAGGTTGGGTTCTCTGAACGCACATACTAAGTCATCGTTTCGGATGCAAGATGTTTTAAAGATCAACATGTGAAGGAAGGTGGGAGAAACAAAATTGGGCAGAGGAAGAAGTTGAACTGAGGTGTACATGAGATAAAGCCTGGCCAATCTGGCAGGGAATTCTGAAGAGAGTGGTGCCTCAGAATTTTCTCTGCTCAGGCCAAAATACCTGGGCCTTTCTACCTCTGCCTTTTTCAGCTATGCATGTGGGCATTCTGGCAAAGGTGGACCTCAGGCAGGGGAGGAATCTGCAGTTAAGGCAGACACTAAAGATGTTGACAGCTGGCCTCTTACAGCTGGGCAGCAAGTCCTTCCTTGAAGAACTTTCTTGTAGTGCCATATGGAAATACATTAGAACCTAAAGCAGAAAGAAATCTCCATAGTGTTTATCCTATCTTTATTCTAATATTAATAGTTGGTATTTAATGCATTTTGTCTAAATTTTTAATTGTAAAAATATTGCATTAAAAATATTTATCTTGGTTGCTGAGTTTTGGGACCACTCCTTAAATTTTGCAACTCTACTCCCAGCACCATCTCTTTGTGTATGACATTCCTCAGAGATAAAGAATGAAAACGCCTATGTCTCATTCCATGTGCTCTCTCTTCCAGAAGGCACATTGTCTTCCGGGAGTTTTTAATCCAGTAGAGATATAATAGATAGTCTGTTATAGCAGAAAACAATGTTAAACAGACACTCAGAAAAAAATGACTTTATACCCCATTTCTACAAGCTATGTAGAATAAATCATTCCACTTTCTTTGTAGACCTCCTGTGATACCTATACCCTAGTAGTCTTAGCACTCGAGATAATTTAAAAGAGGTACATGCCATATGGCTTTAAAAATATTAGAGAATTTTATTGGCCACATAACATCTACCATATAAAGGGATATCAGGTAAAATGCTGACTGAGCCTGAGAAATAAAAATATTCACAAAGAGTTTAGAAGTACCAATATTATAATATTCTCCAGATGCTTTCAAATTCCATTCAATCCATCATCAAGCCAACTCACATAATGAAAGTAGCAAGAGCAGAATTTTCTACTGTGTCATTTTTTCAGGAGCCTTTTTTCCTTTAATATATCATGATGTTTAAAGTCACAATAAATTTAACTTTATATTCTAAAACATTACATATTATTTCCTATGAGTAAAATAGATATTTGAGATAAAATAATTTAGAAATATTTCTCCATCGGGTTCCCTTATAAAGAAGGCCATCTTTTTCTCTTGTAACCTAGCCTGTACTATGGCTTAGCTGTAAGGCTTGAGTCAGAAAGAATATTGCCCTGAAAAAGCGAACACCTAGGCTGTCTCACCAATGGATTAAGAAAAACCTTGCATATGCAAAAAGAGAAAAGCGTAGCAGAAACATATACCTTCTGCCTAAGAGATTGGGGGAGAATAAAGGATTCTATTGAGCCAACAAAGCAGAAGGAAGGACAATTCTGCCCATCCACCATCTCCAGATCAAAGTGCCAGGAGAGAGATGTGTTGGAGATGCTGAGAGGGATATGAAAGCAGAGGGGACTTTGAAAGACCACTGTGTGTATCAGTAGCAGGCCAGCCTGGAGCAGCCCCAGCCAAGTGTATCCTGCAGTGTGGAACTGTTAGGCAAAGAGAAGACTTCTTGTTGGCTATTCCAATTGGATGAGCAACTGTCCTGGTTTTCACAGGAGTATCCCAGTTTTAGCATTGAAATTCTTGCTTCCTTGGAAACCTCTCAAGCTTAGGCAAGCCAAAACAGTTCTGCGTCTTATTTCCCAAGCCATACTTACTTTATGTACAACAGACTCAAGAATCCCGTGATTTTATGTGGGCCTGGTGTACATGTTTCAGCAGTTTTAATAGCATTTGTCCTTCCACAGAGGATACCATCTTAGCATTCTGGGCTTTGTGATGATGGTGAAGGCGATGGAGCTGAGCGGGGAAAAGGGCAGGGTCCTGCAGCCACGCAGCAGGCCCCACGGTGGCGGCGTGGAACAGCGGAGCACTGCTTGGAGAGGTTGCGCAAACCGTAACACAGTGATTGACATCACTAACAATGGGAAAACTAGAAGTCACTTGCCTTCTAACATAATGCAGTATGAAGCACCCAGCATCACCTACAAAGTGTTCTCTCTAAAAGAATTTAACCCAAATGTTGGGTTATTCTTCAGGATAATCCACCTGGTGGCTTCAGCCAGTCAATGATACATCAAAAGAAACATGTGTCTGGGCACGGTGGCTCACGCCTGTAATCCCAGCACTTTGGGAGGCTGAGGCAGGAGGATCACCTGAGATCAGGAGTTTGATACCAGCCTGGCCAACACGGTGAAACCCTGCCTCTACTAAAAATACAAAAATTAGCCGGACATGGTGGCACATGCCTGTAATTCCAGCTACTCAGGAGGCTGAGGCAGGAGAATCACTTGAACCTGGGAGGTGAAGGTTGCAGTGAGCCGAGATTGAGCCATTGCACTCCAACCTGGGTGACAGAGTGAGACTTCATCTCAATAAAAGAAAAAAGTAAAAAGAAACATGTAGGACACTTCTAAATTTCACAAAACCTTACAGGTTTAACAACATTCAGTTGATATATTTGATTTGATGTTGCTTTGAACAAACTCATATGAACACACATTGGGGACAACTAGGGAATTTAAAAAATAGACTGCAGATTAAATGGCATTAAAATATTGTTACTTTTTAAGGTACAGTAGTCATAGACAACATGGAAGGGAAAAAAATCTGATTTTTAGAGATGCATGTAAAATATTTAGAGGTTAAATGTACTGATGTTTGTGATTAACGTTCTAAAAATAGAGTGAGAAAAAAAGAAAAGCTCACTTGGCAAAATGCTAATGATTATTAAATGTATGTGATTAGTAATTAAGGTTTATATGGTTTCTTCTACTTTTTTCTTAATTTTGAAAAGTAATGTACATCAAGATCATTCATATAATAGAGATGGTTTAAGATGAGTTTACTTATTTGTATTTTTGTTTTGTTACCACTTAGTAGGGTAAGGGCTAATAAGAAAGATCAGTTACACACACGCAAAAAAGAGCTGACTTATTTTGGATAAGTGTGAGTTCTGCAACTTATAGAATTAATGCTGATAAAAAAATGAAGACATACATGCAAGATATGATATATAGATACTAATTTAGCCTCTAAGACTAAGACTCCTGTGTCTCTTGAAAAGAACCTCCTCCTAGCATCCTCTCTGACTTATTCTTCATTATTCACTTCCATCTGCACTCCCTATAAATATCTCAATAGGATGTCCCTTGACTCAATTTTACATTCCCAACATTATGCTGAGCATCTTTAGAGAAGAGTCTATAACTCCTGCTAGTGCTTCCCACAGGGCTTTGCACAGAGCACTTTTCAAGTAAATATCTATTAAATGATGAAGTAAGTATATGAGTCACATGTCAAATAGGAACAAAGGAAATTACTGAGAAGTATTAAACAAGCCACATATTTTAACATTTTTATGATATGTTTGTCACTATGAAGTCACAGCATTAATCTGCAGATATGTAGTACAGTTTGATATGGAAAAACAAAACAACAACGACAAAAAAGGCAGAAATGGGATTTTTTTTTTTTTGAGACAGAGTCTTGCTCTATCACCCAGGCTGGAATGCAGTGGCGTGATCTTGGCTCACTGCAACTTCCGCCTCCCCTGCCTCAGCCTCCCAAGTAGTGGGGCTACAGGCATGTGCCACTACACCCAGCTAATTTTTGTATTTTTAGTAAAGACGGGGTTTCACCATGTTGGCCAGGATGGTCTCGCTCTCTTGACCTCATGAGCCACCCACATTGGCCTTCCAAAGTGCTGGGATTACAGGCATGAGCCATCACACCCAGCCAGGATTTTAAAGATTAACCTGAGGCGGATAGGGAGTCAAAAAATTAAGAGACTTTAAAAGAAACATAAACGTGAGCCTGTGTATAAACAGAGCATCATAAAATGGGGGAATGTGTTGTAGGATTTGGGGGAGTTTCTTGTTCCAATTTAAACTACCAACATATCCTTCTAAGGGATGATTATTTTCCTAGAACACTGGATTTAGGATCAAGATCAAATGCCCCATTTTTTTTCTGTCTTCCATGCAGATGAGTCATCCAGAAGCAGAATGAGCCTGTGAATCTGTTTGGTATATGGGCAAGCTTATTTTATTTATTCAACACATATTTTTGGAACAGCCATTATGTTATAGAAACTGTACTAAACTCCAAGGATAAACGGTGACCAAAACAGACAATTTCCCTGCCTCAAGGAGCAATAGTCCAATGGGAGAGACTAACATTGCACAAGAAAACAAAGAAAAGGGCAGTGACAGGATGACATGATACAAGGGAGCTAATCAAGAGGATTAATTCAGCCCTACATTAGGTAGAGTTGTCAAAAAGGCCTTTCTGAAAAGCTAACATTTAAGCTAACATCATGTAAAATGAGTTGTTAACCATGTAGAAGAATGAGTGAAGGCCCAGGTGAGGGCAATAATCTGCCAGTTTTTAAAAATAATTAGTTCAATAAAACTGGAACTAATTCTGTTTCCAGAGGAGTGAAGGGAGATGAGACTAGTGAGCTAGACAGGAGATAGATTAGGAAAGATTGTGTTCAACTAAGGAATGTGGAATTTATTTGCTGACATTGAGAAGCTGTCAAATAAATTGTAGGCAAGAAATACATGTTCATATCTACATTTCAATACAATCACTCATCAGTCAGGTGAAGAATACACTGGACATGAGGCACTCTAGAACCTGAGAGAGAACTATGATAATTAAGAAGTAGTTTAAAACAGAGAGAGAGAAAAGAAGACTCCATAAGAATAAGATCTAAGATATTGACAGGGTACTTGGAAAAGTTTAAGGAAGAGATGATGGGACACCTAGCAACACTTTGTTCATGTCTCCTTTATAGCAATTATTAAATTGTTCTGGGGTCATTTGGTTTCTTGCCTATCTTCTCCATTAGAACATTGACCCTTTGGGGTGTATACTTATCTCCTGACATGGGTCTGTTTTTTTTTTGTTGTTGTTCTTTTGAGGTGGAGTCTCACCCTGTCACCCAGGCTGGAGTGCAGTGGTGCGATCTCAACTCACTGCAACCTCCTCCTCCCAGGTTCAAGTGATTATCCTGCCTCAGTTTCCCAAGGAGCTGGGACTACAGGCACACGCAACCACTCGCAGCTAATTTTTTGTATTTTTAGTAGAGACGGGGTTTCACTATGTTAGCCAGGATGGTCTTGATCTCCTGACCTTGTGGTCCGCCCGCCTCAGCCTCCCAAAGTGCTGGGATTACAGGCGTGAGCCACCGTGCCTAGCCCACGTGTCTGTTTTTTAAAGTACTTGCCACACAGTACTTTACTTTTAATCCAAAAAAAGTCAATTTTTTTGGATAAATGGATTAATGCATAAAATAATTTTATATGGAAACACATTTTTACTCTGTATTTTTGTACTCAGTGCCTTTTGTGATATGTAGAACCACTCCATTTTCCATATGGGGAAAATGAGGCTCACATGAGGAGTGGACAATCTTCTTACTTTCTCTTTATGTGCCTTTTTTTTCTTTCCTCATAACCAAAATAATTTGCAGGAAAGGCAGGAACATTCAAGCAATGATGTATATTCACAGTTCACAGTGATCCCTCAGTTCCTCCCATTCTCATTAAGATAACTTACAGATAGGATTATTATGTATGTTTGACTTTCCAAAGTATGACTCTTTGTCATTTTCACAGAACTTTAAAATGTAAAACAGAACAATGGTAGACTGAATTTGCCATTTCAGTTTATTTTGGGCTCAAGTAGAATTGAGATACTTCAACAAATATTTTCTTTTGAACTAAAGGTCACATTAAACTGGAGGCTTTCTTAAGTTATTCAGTGACATGAACACTGGCATTGCAAAAGTACAATTTTGCACATCAATTGTTGAAAGTGTGAGGTCTGGGAATTTATAATATGAAAACAAAACCTGTAAGTGTTGAGAGTTTACTTTGTGCCAGGGTGTCTTACAGACAACCATTATTTAATTCAAAAAGACAGGATAGCACATGAAAGCAAAAATTCATGGCAACATAGGATCCAAAGAAAGGAAGAATTTTAAGGAGCATTGATCATCAATGACAAATGCAGCCAACAGGTCAAGTAAACCATAACTAAAAATAGCTGTTGGTTAGAGAAACATAGAGATCTTTCCTAATGACTTTTTGTTGTGGTAGAACACATAAAGTTAGAATTGTTTGCTGAGAGAAGGAGGGAGAGATGGAGAAGGAGGAAGGGAAGAGATGACAGTGAAAGACAGAGAAGCTAGAATACTTGCATGTTTTTTATCAACAGTACAAAAATTTTTGACAAAATATATATAGTGGTCCATATATTTACTGATTAAAAAAAATAAAATTCTATGAACAAAGCTTAGGAGAATATTATTATACCCTTTTAAGCCCAATTCTTCTCATTTATTAATAAAGCTATTATATAACTACTCATAGTACTGTTATGTGTATTAAATTTGACAATCCAAATAAAATACAGAGCATATAGCTTGAGGCATAAAAGGCACTTAATACATGTTGGCTGTAATTATTTTGTATGATCATTATTATTATTTGATAGCATTTCTCTTTCCTTGTTTCTATCTCTTCCTCAGAAATAACAATTATCTGTAGGCTTTGGCTTACTCCCTGGTTATACTGATGAATGGTATCTTTCATCTTTTATAGAAATATGCCTTTTTTCTCTTATCCTGAGGGAGTTTCAAGTTTATGAGCTATATCATTGATTTGATAATTCCAATGAAGACTCATATTCTGCTATTTAGTTTTCAGTTTTCTTCACATATTTGCTTATCTTTTCCATCTCCATATTCATCAAAGTAAAATTTCCCCTTATGACTTTCATACCCAATTTCATAGAAGCCACGTCTTCTTTAATTTTAATGAAGATCTTAAAACAGTTTACTGTGGTTTCCTTTTGGATCCAGCAATAGAACATTTTCTGAAGTATGCAATTCCTTTGAGTCTTCTAGATGCTGTGTTTACTCTCGTATTCTGTAGAATTTTCCCTTAAAGTATATGTTGATTTTTTAAATGCTTTTCTTACTTTTAATAAAAAATTAACTAAATTTAACTGAGTTTATTTTTTCTTGCTTATTTTAATAAAAAGACCAAGTCCTTGTCACTGGACAACACTTGGAATTTCCCCGAGTCCACTTGGGATATGATGTAACCGTTCTTAGATCTTTAGCTGATGAGGTTGACACAGCTCTGCATCTAAGGCTGAACTCCCTTTTAACTAATGAACTATTGTAGGTAGCATCTTCTTCTCTCTCCTTCTTGCTGGTTCCTCATTAATTTAAATTGATGTAATACATAAAAAGCACAATTGAGAGCAAATATGGATACTTGTGACTGCCCACTTTTGTTGACTTCTGTGGTACTTTTCTTGTGAGGATTGTCCCTCTCAATTGCTACATGTCACTGCCAGATCCCAATTCTTATGAGAGACTGAATATGCAAATACACCATAGCTAGTCCATATATAAACATAGAATTCTAACCACAAACTGCAGAAATCAGCCCAGGAGGCCAGCCTACTACCTACAAAACTAACCCAAGAAGCCTACCTACTATTTACAGTAACTAATTCAGGAAGTCAGTACCAGTCCAGGAAGCCAAACAATAACCCCTGTAGCAATAGATCCCAAACAGCCAAGGCTTGATAACTAACAACCTTCCGTACTTTTGCTCCTGCTTCAAACTTAGGATCAACCAAAGAAAACCAAATATATACCCTAAACCAATCTCACAGGATGCTCTGCTTCTAGTTATCCTGCCTTCAACATTTCCATGCCAACAGCTTCTACTCAGGGCATATATGAAACATTCTTTCTCTTCCTTTACAAAGCTTCCCTATTCCTCTGTCTGCCTTTGAATCTCTATAAAGCACACATGGTTGCAGGGTGGTAGCTAACTTCCTTGCTGTAGCAAGCTCTGAATAGATTTTGCTTGTTCTCATTTGAGTGGTCTTCGTTTATTTCCTTATTAACTGCCATGTTGAATTCTGGCTATAGAGCTTCTGTCTAGGTACATAAAGATGAATTAACTTATATTTTGGGTAACAATGTATTTTAAAAAGAAAAGCAAGATAGATCATAAGGTAAACTTTGAATAATTTTATTCATTTGCATCTGCCTTATAATTATGGTACTAGTTTTTCATCACTTTTAGTTTTCTATTTTTTTTTTGTCTTCATAGTTGTTTTAATGTAAAGTTACAAGAGGGTGCTAAGTGCGGGCATCTTATACTAAGAGTATCTATATTACTTTTTACAGGTATGTACTATTATGATACAAGTTTTAACACACAAAAGGTTAATATGTTTCTATGGCTGGCAACCTTGACTCTCCATACACAGGTAGACACACACAGAAACACACACACACACACACACACACACACACACACACAATCTTCCGGTGATTAATGAATCTTATTATCAGATCTTTTTTTACTTTTAAAATTTTCCTCTCAAATAAATTAATATTTTAGATAACGTATTATTTGCCCAGAATTAACCATAAGGTAATTAATGGAAACACCTGGCAGTCTAATAAATTTTCCAATTAATGGGATGGCTTCTAATTAACAAAAATGTTTATGTCCCACGTAATGCTGTTAATAGCTTTGTAGTTTTATGAATAAATGAGGACCTAGGACTCATACATATCGTTAAAGGAAGAAAAGCATCAGGCCATTTAAAAGCAATGAACAAGTCTTTTTTTATTCTGTTCTTTCTCATCAACTGAGAAAAGTTAAACTTCACAACCTGTGGTTGCTGTGTGAGTAAAGTAGTCGGTTTTTCTTTTATCTGCTTTTCACCTCTGCACACAGCCTTGTGTCCTTGAGACACAAAGTAATTTAGAGTGGCTCTTTGCTATTCCTGGTAATTCAGCCTTGTTTTTCCATTGCACACTCCAAAGCTCAATGTGAAACATTTATCCTACTTAATCAGGACAATGTAGATGCCAGAAGGAATTGAGTGAAACAGCAGTGCAGGGAGGAGCTGGCCCTGAGTGAGGGGGAATCCTGGCTCCTTCCTCCTTTGTAATTTCCATTGCTGTGTACTCCTTTCAATATTTTAGTAATATTTTCTTCATCTATGATTATTACCTTATCAATTTGCATTCTGCTCCAATTGAAAATTATTTTTTTAGTCACATCTCACAAATTTGTTACATGTTGATGAAGTTTATAGGATAATTTCTACGTCTCCAATATAGATAGGTGAATTCTTTATCATTTATTTAAATCAATTTGATGTTGTCAGTATGTTCTATACTGCATTTAACTTGAAGGATTTAACTGAGATATAACTTCTTATTTGAGTTGACATTCACACTGACTCAGAGAATAGTCATTTTTAAAGTACACAGCAAGATTGAAGTCAGCTATTTAAGCATCAGGCTAAGTCCTCTATCATTTGATTCCTTCCTCAATATTCTTGAATCTACCAAACAAGTATACAAAACAAAAGTACGTATTTTACTAAGCAGCAACGGTTGGGTTGAATAACTTGAGTGATATTAATCAACAAAATTACTGCCAATGCAAGTTCTAGTAGTAATTATCATCAAGTGGTTGCTTTGTGCTGGGCACTGTGCTAGCGAGGTATATCTCACAGCAACCACATGATGCAATTTGCATCCTTGTCTCCATTTAATCGAAGAAAAAGCTGGCTCTTCAACAGGATAAGAATTTTTCTCCAGCCACACAATGTTCAGTCCGCATTCTTACTTTGAATGGGTTAAGCTATCTCATTAATAGTTCATGTTAAAATTTTTCATAAAAGCAAGCAAAAATCTCATGCAAATAGTTTTGTAAAGGAAAAAGTGAAACCTTAAGCCCCTCGCTGAATAAATGAGCCCTCTCTTGGCTGAGGGGACCCTAAAGAAACCTTAAAAATTGAGTTCCCAGCCATAATGGAAAGGAGAGTTGGACACTCTTCATTATACTACCTCCTTTTTGGAGTGTAGGCACAGCAACTGACCAGCATCAATGTTAGAACAGGGATCCTGAGGCTGCCAGAACAGACTCTTTGTGACAAAAAGATACCAAATTATAAACAAAACCTAAGGCCGTACAAGGCAAGTGTTAAGTCATGCCTATAGGGCATTAATCTTGCTAAACAGGTCATATAATAACTGACTGACACCACATCTTTATTTTAATTTAAACATTCCTTCCTGCTAACTCCAAGGTTTTAGACAAAGTTTTGTCCCTTAACTATTTGCAGATTAAAGAGTCTCTGAATCCACTTATGATTGGGTGGAATTAATGTATCCCTTCCATGTATTGATTTATGTCTTTGCCTGCAACTCTTGCCTCCCTGAAATGTATAAAACCAAACCGTAATCCAACCACTTAAGGCATACTTTCTCAGGTCTCTTTGAGGCTGCTTCTGTGAGCTATAAGTCAGTCATACGGGCTCAGAATAAGCCTCTTTAAAATATTTTTAAAAATTTGTTTTTTCATTAACAATTTAAACTTTACTTCCTAATACAAGTATTAAAAATAAAGTGAAAAAAAGTGATAGGAGGGGGAGATTGCATTGCATTCTCATACTAGCTTTTTAAAAATCTTTTTAATTTAAAATATAGTGTTTCTTTGTAGAAAGGACTGAAACAGTTAATCATAAAACATGTCACAGTTCAAATGAAGCCAGCTTAGGAATCAAGGTTGACTGCCTCCAGAATATTCTAGCTTAAAACTTTATTTTGCCTCCCCAATATGTTAACTCTGTACTTCTTATCTTTGTTGCCTGATGTAAGTTTCTTAGATTCCATGAGGCTCGGCTTCTTCATCTGTAAAATGGAGATCTTTGAAGATTTGTTGTGAAGATTAAATAAGATCATGTCTCTCAAGTGCTTAGCAAAGCACCCAGCATCTACTAAGCCTTCTATAAATAGTCATGAGCTTCGAGATTTTGCTCCCATTGTTAGCCCATTTCTTTCCTTGCTTTGATTTATTCTCTACCACAATTTTATTGTGGATATAAAGATAAGACTTTGTGTTAATATCTAGCGTGGTATAACATAAGGAACACAGGGATGGGGGAGATTGGACCTCACTCCTGTTTCAGGTTTTTCACTAACACATTACAACACTGAGGACATCACTAAACTTTCCCAGTGCTCAGATTAACCCTTATGGAAAAATAATGTGGGGATAATGAGTTCTGACAACAAATACTCAAATTTAAGCCAAACTTCATTGGCTTTGGCCGCAATCTGCCATACTAATCCCTTCACTTCAGACACCAGACACAAGTGGAGGAGTCTTCAGGCCACCCTCACTTTAGACCAGCTGGCTATAATTTCAGGGGCTTCCATTGTTCTCTAAGTTTGATGACATGCTAGAAGGATTCACAGAACTCAGGAGAGCACTATTTTTATGATTTCCATTTTATCATATCAAAAATGATACAAATCTGAATTGGCCAAAGAGAGAGATGCATAAGGCAAGGTGTGGGAAGCTATCGGTTGCAAAGCTTCCATTGTCACTAAGGGTGCATTACTTCTCTAACACAACGTGTGACAGTATACAGAGTATTGCCAACCGAGGACACCCACCTCAGCTTTGATATGGAAAGTTTTTATTGGGGTTTCATTAAATGAGTATGACTTATTCAATCATAGGTCACACAGTTGAACCCAATCTCCACAGAGGTCAAACTGATATCACATGGCTCAAAGCCTCAAACATGGAATGACTTGGTTGGTCTTTCTTTTGTGGCCAGCCCCCCATCCTGAGTCATTTCCTTAGCATAAGCTATCTAGGGGCCCCTGCTGTGAGTCATCTCATTAGCATAAACTATCAGATGTGGTCCCACCGTGAATCACGAAGACACTGTGAAAAATTCCTAGGATTTAGAATTTACCTCCTGGGAAGTGGGAACAAAGCTTGGCCAAATTCTTTATTACACAGTAGGTGATCTAAAATATGCTCTCCAGGAGCATGCTCATTCTATTTTCATACATATCATCTTAAAATACAGATTCCAGGAATATTCTTTAAATGAAATAATCATAAAAAGAAAAAGCAAAAAAGTATGTGACAGGGATGTTCTTTCTGCCATAATTATCTTCCACAATGTAGGCACAGAATGGAGAGACGATTGGCATCAGAAACACATTCTGGCTGGAAAAAAAAAACAGTAGCTGGATAGCTGGAAAAGGTGGCAGTGAATAAATTATGCCCAATCGTGTATTCATCTATTATCTAAAGCTTTAACTTCATGCTATGATTAATACCTGAATCAGTCATATTTATAGACCTATATCCTAGTGTCCTTTGAATTGTGCACCAAAAGCCTTAGAATTACAGTAGGTTGTGGGACTTGATTCCTCACATCTCTCATTCTTAAATCTTGTGATCTGATCCTTTTCCTCTACAGATATTATTGGGCAGTAATAGGATTTTTCACCTATCAGACCATAAAAAGTGCCAATACAATACATAAAATTTTGATGTATTGTTTTGTTTTTTAACTCTTTCTAAAAAAAAAAAAAAGGAACCTGTTTCAGGAAAGTATTTTAAGCATATCATAAGGACTTAAATAACTTACTTATTACCATAAATAGTCATATACCAAATCATCACAGCTTTGCTACTCTTTATCCTCAAAAGATGTCTTCTCTGTCTTCCCAAGCTTGTAAGTAGAATATCACCCTACTTTAGTTGTGTGTTTGTACATATATGTATGTAGAGGTGCATTCTTTGTGATAGGAAGTGATTAATATTGCGAAGAAAATTGACATCATCCTTCATTGAGATGATTAAAATGCGATGCTTTTACACATGTACTTTTGTTTGTAAAGAGCTGCAAGAACTTAAAAAAGCATTCTCTGTGTAATTTCTTATGCAAAATGCTCTTAGATATGATATACTTAGAAGTTTTAAAATACTAATTGGCAGTGTGATGTACTATTTGTATGGAGAAAATGTTTCTAAGATGTAATATAGAACCAAATGAGAATAAATGATTGGACTTTTTGTTCAGTCATCTTTTTTTTTTTATTGAGACAGAGTCTTGCTCTGTCACCCTGGCTAGTGGGTGACCCAGTGGTGTGATCTTGGCACACTGCAACCTCCACTGCCCAGGTTCAAGCAATTCTCTTATCTTAGCCTCCCAAGTAGCTAGGATTGCAGGCACAAGCCACCATGCCTGGCAAATTTTTGTATTTTAGTAGAGATGGGGTTTCACCATGTTGGTCAGGCTGGTCTCAAATGCTTGACCTCAGATGATCCACCCTTCTCAGCCTTTCAAAGTTCTGGGGTTACAGGCATGAGCCACAGTGTATGGCCTCATCTTTTAAGCCAATATGTAGCCAGGCTAAACTAGGCTAGGTCCTAGCAATGAAGAGATAGAGATAGAATGTCTTGTTCACCTGGGACTCATCTTCTGTTGAAGAGGTAGACATATTTGATTATTTATTCGAATCAGTTTATGATGGTAACATGTTCTATGAAGCAATAGATCTTAAGAATCCCATTCAGCTATACTTCCTTATTGAATTTCTTATGAAGTTGACACAAATATGTGTGTTATTGCGGTATGTGATATTGAAAGTTCTAAGAGTTTGGGGTGAACTAAGAGACTTATTCTTCCTAGGTGCTGTCAGAAAATCCTTCAGAAATGAGTGTTATTGGAGATGAATCTTGAAGATGAGTAGTAGCTGCCTAAGCCAAGGGAGGGATGAAGGATATTTCAGTGAGGGGTAGCTTGTGAGCAGCATGAACATAAGACATAGAAGAATTAACTTCCAGGTAATGTAGGAAGTGGAGAAATTTAACATAACCAGGAACGAAGATAGATTGAGTTTATATAAGTGCTGCCTGAGGAAGTAGAGGAATATGAAGGAGGACACTGGTGATTTAGAGAAGTCTCTGTTTCTAATTTGCTGCCAGAAATATACAGCCAGAAGCTCCCTGCTTCCACTTGTCATCTGAAGGTTCAGGAACCTTCCATGAGCTGTTTCTGGAGCCTTCTTGTGTGTGATCTACAAAAGCCACATGATGAATTGGTTTATGGTGACAGGAAATGAAACAACATACAGAAGCCTTCCTTCATTCTATGTCTCTCAATTTCTTCCTGTTTTGCAGCTGCAACCAATTACTTTCTCTGTCTCCAAGGTTACTGGGAACTTTTCTGTTCCTGGACACACTTCCTGCCTGAAATACTCTGCTCACCTTCTGCTTCAGGGATCAACTCTCCAAACCCTGTCTCTCTTTAAAGCCTTTCCAAAACACACAAACTAAAATTAATTTTTTTTGTTCATATTCATCGAAGTAGATGCCATTTGTGCAACTATTTCAACAGATCACTCTCAGTCTTGTGTCACAGTGTTTGCTTCATCAATAAGAAACCTTTCAGGGGAGTTCACCATGTTTAAATCTCCAGTGGTCCCCACAACCATGCATAGCACATGATGGATATATGAGATACATCTGGTCAATAAAAATTAAGCTGCTGAAAATGCTTAATAAAACTGTCAAAGCAGAAATCATGCCTCTATAATAATTTGACTTTTTTGGACATGTAAGGCAGCCTTTTATACTACATATTAAGTTTTATTCTAGACTTTTACTAAAAACAGAAACATACTATCAGTTAATTGGGCACAGAATATTCAGGTACAGGCTTATCTTTTTTGACACTTCAAACTATAAATTCATTTTCCATTTTCAAAGCCATAAACCATGTTCTTTGATAGTTGGTCGAACCAGAAGGTTTTACTATGTAATTTTATACTCCCTTTGTTGATGTACCTAGATAACTTATTGCTCTATGAGCTATAGCCTATTATCAGGCATTTATATTGAGCAATTTCTTTTGAATAAAACATTTCTGGGGAAATACAGATACTGCCATGTTATTATTAAAGCACTAAGGAAATATATCACTTTTTGCTAAAAGAAAAATCTCACACTAAACACATCCTTTTTACTTCTAATGTCAGATGCTTTTTAACAAGTTAATAGCTGTTCTTGCTGTACTCCTCTCTGTTTTGTTAAAATTATCTACAATCCTAGTATTGTCTTTCTTACTTTGCACTAGAATGTTCAAAAGCAAACTTGATTTTTCTATTTCCAGTCCTTTTACTTAATCTAATAATGAGTTGTCCTTACTATTTGCTTCAGTGATTTGATATATTTGTTGCTTAACTCAAAATGTTAGCATCAATGAGATGAAATTCTACCAAATTAAATTCTCTTTATAATGATGAGTTGCCTTACTCTAGCCTCAATATGGTTTTAGGAGTCAGTGTATTTTACCTTCTCATAGCAATGCTTGAGATTATCTCCAAAGAACCGGAATGTGGCAAAGAGAAGAAAAAAAAATCATTGAGCAAAAGTCAAGAGCTTGATAGTTTTGATTAGGACTCATTTGTGCCAAATTAATTTTCCTCCCTTTGATTTAATTTCCTTATTTAGAAAATGAAGTCACACTTGATATTTAGGGTTATTTTCTGCTAGAATACACTATGACTTTAGGAGACTGCTCTTCTTTAGTGCATTTAAATATACATCATTTTAGATAAACCTAGTTTTCAGGCATCCACCTGATTCTCTATGCTTTCCTAATAAATTAGCCAATAATTTCATACAACTAGGAACCTAAGTTCATTAAAATAGCTGGATATATTAATCTTACATATTACAGACAAAATTTATTTTTCAGATCATCTGCTCTATTTGATCTGGCCTAAGGATTAATCTTCTAGTAGAGAAGAAAACAAATAGATATTTAGTAATTGAGTAGTGTGGTCTCTTCATTTTCTGGAATCTTCTTTAAATAGGAGAAACTTGGTTCATTTTTTAAAAAACCTCTGACAGTTTCAAAAACTCTCTCCATTTTAGTATAGTAGAAAAATTCCACAATATCCAGCTGACCCATCTGTCCTTGCTTTATGTGTATTTGCACTGTTGAACAATACTGGCTGGACCTCAAGCTTACGGATTTTAAAGAATTATCATATTCATCAACAGAACACAATCCCATTCTTTTTCTCCTATACATCCCCTGCAAATAATGCTGCAATGAACATGGGGTGCAGATACATTTTCACCATACTGATTTCATTTATTTTGGATATATTCCCAGAAGTGGATTACTAGATCTTATTGTAGTTCTATTCTTAACTTTTTCATGGACCTCCATACAATTGTCCGTAACAGCTGTACTAGTTCACATTCCCAACAACAATGTATGAAGGTTACTTTTCCTCCACAGCCTCAATAGAATTTGTTACTTTTCTTCTTGATAATAACCATACTAACAGGTGTGGGGTACAATTTCATTATAGTTTTAATTTTCATCTCTCTAATTATTAGTAATGTTGACCTTTTTTTTGTATATCTGTGAGCCATTTGTATAACTTTTGAGAACAAAAGTCTATTCAGATACTTTGTCTAGTTTTTGAGTTTTTAGTTTTCTTACTATTGAGTTGAGTTCCTTCTATTTAGATATTAACTTCTTATCAGATATGTGATTTGAAAATATTTTCTTCCATTCCATAGGTTGTCTCTCTTCACTCTGTTCTAATATTTTTTTCTTTCTTTTCTTTCGTTCCCTTCCTTCCTCCCTCCCTCCCTCCCTCCTTCCCTTCCTTTCCGTTTCTTTCTTTCTTTTCTTTCCTTCTTGCCTGGGGCAAGTTTGCAGCCCTGCTTGCCAACTGCCTAGAAACAAACTTGGTGCTGTTGAAGGGGGGCACAGTGGGAGTGAGAATGGCCCTTTGGGTTGTGTGGGAGTTGGGTGAGGCCTGTAACTTCTGGCTTTCACCTACTGCCCTGACAACCTGCGTGACAACTGACCTGGGAACCACACACCCATCCCTCACAGCAGCTGCAGCAAGAGCTTCCCAAGGAGAGTCTGAGCTTAAACATGCCTAGCCCTGCTCCCACCTAACAGTCCTTCCCTACCCACCCTGGTAGAAGAAGACAAAGGGCATATACTCTTTGGGTTTTTAAGGCCACAGCCACCACTTCCTCCGCATACTACCACAGTGGATGCCCTCTTGAAAGCGCCACCTCCTGGCAGAAGGCCAAACAGGACAAAAAGTGGATTTAACAACCAAAGTTAAGGACCCTCACAGAATTCATTTCACTCCCCTGCCACCTGCACTGGAGCAGGTGGTGATGGCTGCAGCTGAGAGACCCACAGACACTTCACATCACAGGACTCTGTGCAGACAACCCCTAGTACCAGTCTGGAGCCTGGTAGACTTGCTGATTGGCTAGATTCCAAAGAAAAAATGACAATCACTACAGTTCTGTTCTCAGAAAGCCACATCTCTAGGAAAAGGGGGAGAGTACTGTATCAAGGTAACACTCACGAGACAAAATAATGTGAACAGCAGCCTTGAGCCCTAGACCTTTTCTCTGACACAGCGTACTCAAAAGAGAACCAACCAGAAAACCAATGATGGTAATATGACCAAACAAGTTTTCTTAAATCCCCCAATAAATCACACTAGCTCACCAGCAATGGATCCAAACCAAGAAGAAATTCCTGATTTACCTGAGAAAGAATTAAGAAGGTTAGTTATTAAGCTTCTCGGGCGGTACCAGACAAAGGCAAAACCCAATTTAAGGAAATCCAAAAAATGATACAAGAAATGAGGAGAGAAATTTTCAATAAAATAGATTGCACAAATAAAAGCAATCAAAACTTCAGGAAACAATGAATAGACTTATAGAACTGCAGACTATTCTGGAAAGTCCCACCAACAGAATCAAACAAGCAGAAGAAAGAACTTCAGAGCTTGAAGACAAGGTTTTCAAATTAACCCAATCAAAGGCAAAGAAAAAAGACGATGAAAATACGAACAAAGCCACCAAGAAGTGAAGAACTATGTTAAATGACCAAACTTAAGAATAATCAGCATTCCTAAGGAAGAAGAGAAATCTAAAAGAAAATATGGAAAACATATTTGTGGGAATAATGGAGGAAAACTTCCCTGGTCTTGCTATAGACCTAGATATCCAAATACAAGAAGTTCAGAGAACATCTGGAAAATTTATCACAAAGCGATTATTGCCTAGGCACATTGTCATCTGGTTATCTGATAAAGGAAAGAAGCTTAAGTGCTCTGAGGCAAAAGCACCAGGTAACCTATGAAGGAAATCCTATCAAATTAACAGCAGATTTATCAGCAGAAACCTTACAAGCTAGAAGGGATTGGGGCCCTATCTTCAGCCTCCTCAAACAAAACAATTATCAGCCAATAATTTTGTATCCAGCAAAACTAGCTTCATAAATGAAGGAAAGCTACAGTCTTTCAGACAAACAAATATTGAAAGAATTCTCCACTGCCAAGCCAGCACTACAAAAACTGCTAAAAGAAGCTCTAAATCTTGGAACAAATCCTGGAAGCACATCAAAATAGAACCTCTTTAAAACATAAATTTCACAGGACCTATAAAACAAAAATACAATGTAAAAAAAAAACAAGGTATACAGGTAGCAAATATCACAATGAATGGAATGGTACCTCACATCTCAATACTAACATTGAATGTAAATTACCTAAATGCTCTACTTAAAAGATATGCAATTGTAGAATGAATAATAATTCACCAACTATCTTCTGCCTTCAAGAGACTCACCTAACACGTAAGGACTCACATAAACTTAAGGTAAAGTGGTGGAAAAAGACATTACATGCAAATAGATGCCAAAAGCAAGTAGGAATAGCTATTGTTATATCTGTCAAAGCAAACTTTAAAGCAACAGCAGTTAAAAAAGACAAAGAGGGACATTATATAATAATAAAGGCCATGTCCTACAGGAAAATATTACAATCCTAACTATATATGCACATAACATGGAGCTCTCAAATTTATGTTACAATGACAATACTAAATATATATACACCTAACACTGGAGCTCCCATATTTATGAAACAATTACTAATAAACCTAAGAAATGAGACAGACAGCAACACAATAATGGTGAGGGACTTCAACACTCCACTGACAGCACTAGACAGTTCATCAAAACAGAAAGTCAGCAAAGAAACAATGGATTTAAACTATACTGTGGAACAAATGGACCTAACAGGTATTTACAGAACATTATACCCATTTACAGAACATTCTATGCAACAACCACAGAATATACATTCTGTTCATCAAATGGGACTTTCTCCAAGATAGACCATATGGTCAACCACAAAGCAAGCCTCAATAAATTTAAGAAAATTGAAATTATATCAAGCCTTCTCTCAGACCACAATGGAACAAAACTGAAATCAACTCCAAAAGGAACCTTCAAAACCATGCAAATACATGGAAATTAAATAACATGCTCTTGAATGATCATTGGGTCAAAAATGAAATTAAAATGGAAATTTAAAAATTCCTTGAACTGAATAACCATAGTGACACAATCTATCAAAATCTCTGCGATGCAGTGAAAATGGCGCTAAGAGGAAAGTTCATAGGCCTAATGCCTACGTTAAAAACTCTGACAGAGAACAAGCAGACCATCTAAGGTCACACCTCAAGGAACAGGAGAAACAGGAACAAACCAAAATCAAAACTGGCAGAAGAAAGGAAATAACCAAGATCAGAGCAGAACTAAATGAAATTGAAACGAAAAGGAAATAGAAAAGATAAATGAAATAAAAAGCTGGTTCTTTGAAAAGGTAAATAAAATTGATAAACCATTAGCAAGATGAACCAAGAAAAGAAGAAAGAAAATTCAAATAAGCTCAATTAAAAATGAAACAGGAGACATTACAACTGATACCACAGGAATACAAAAGATCATTCAAAGCTACTATGAAAATTTTTACATGCATAAACTAGAAAACCTAGAGGAGATGGATAAATTCCTGGGAAGATACAAGTCTCCTAGCTTAAATCAGGAAGAATTAGATACCCTGAAATGACCAATAACAAGCAGCGAGATTAAAACTGCGATAAAAAAAATTACCAACAAAGAAACATACAGGACTAGATGGAGGACCAGATGGATTGACAACAGAATTCTACTAGACATTCAAAGAATTAGTACCAATCCTATTGACACTATTCCACAAGACAGAGAAAGAGGGAATCCTCCCTAAATCATTCTATAAAGCCAGCATCATCCTAATACCAAAGCTAGGACAGAACATAACTAAAAAAGAAAACTACAGACCAATATCCCTGATGAACATAGATGCAAAAATCTCTAACAAAATATTAGCCAAATCCAACAACATATCAAAACTACCATGATCAAGTGGGTTTCATATTAGGGATGCACAGATAGTTTAACATATGCAAGTCAATAAATGTGATACACCACATAAATAGTATTAAAAACCAAAGTCACATGATAATCTCAGTAGATGCAGAAAAAAAGCATTTGACAAAATCCAGCATCCTTTTATGATTAAAACTCTCAATAAAACCAGTGTACAAGGGACATACCTCAATGTAACAAAAACCATCTATGATAAGTCCACAGCAACATCATATCTTCTCATTCATAAGTGGGAACTAAGCTATGAGGATGTAAAAGCATAAGAATGATACAATGGACTTTGAGGACTCAAGGAGAAAGGGCAGGAAGTGGGTGAGGGACAAAAGACTACAAATTGGGTGCAGTGTATACTGCTTGTGTGATGGGTGCACCAGAATCTCACAAATCACCACTAAAGAACTTACTCCTGTAAGCAAATACCATCAGTTCCCAAATAACCCATGGAAATAATTTTTTTTTGTAAAATAACTTTACTACATTCTGTCTTTCTCCTTCAACCCTGCTTAGCACTGCATGTATTTTTTCTGAGGTTTTTTCAAAACTTCCTCCTTTTCATTTTCACGTAGACGAATGTTGTCTCTCTATATCTTTCATATTTTTTTGTCTAACCTTACGTCTTTGTTTAAATAATACTCTGCAAGATTTACTTGAATTTTTCTCCAGTTCTACTGTTAACTTTAAAATATTTGGCCGATATTTTAAAATTAACATGAACTCTTCCTTTTTGATGGGTTCTCCTTTCTAAAAGGAGCATGTTGGTTTATTTAACAAAAAACAAACAAAAACAAACAAACAAAAAAACTTTGGATTGCTGTAAGCATTTAAACGAAATGCACTTAAAGTTATGTTTTCTTCCATGAAGTTTATTGGTTTATCCAGAGCCAGCTGTTTTTTTCTTTTCTTTTTTCCTTTTATTATCTTTTATTTGTGTCGCTAGCATTGATTAAATCATTGCCAATTGACCTATGTTTTCTTATTCGTATATTTCTAAATAAAAAAGTGGGTTAAACTGCTTAGGTAGGTGGGCTTTCTCTTCTTTGTTACCTATTCAGAGCGAGAATCTTTACTATAAGAACAGAAGGTATTAGTAGATGTTATATCTTGGATGTTTGTTTCCTCCAAATCTCATGTTGAAATTTGATCCCAATGTTTGAGGTGGGGTCTCATGAGGGTTTGGGTCCTGGGAACTGATTCCTGGTGAATAGATCAATGTCTTCCCTGGATGGGGTGTGGAGTTGGTGAGTGAGTTCTAACTCCATTAGTTCCTGCTAGAGCTGGTACTTAGAAAGAGCTCAGCACTTTCTCTACTACTCTCTTGTTTTCTTTCACCCTGTGATCTCTACAAACCAGCTCCACTTCACCTTCACAATAAGTGGAAGCAGCCTGAGGCCTTCACCAGAAGCAAATGCTGGTGCCATGTTTCTTGTTTACTCTGCAGAATGAGCCAAATAAATGTCTTTTCATCCTCAGATATTCCTTTATAGCAACACTGAACGGAATAAGACAGTGGCATAAATATAATGCCATGCTTTATTTCATAGAGGTGTGATGTAAACAAAGTAGACCCTTCTCCATTCACCCTCAATGCCAAATACAAAAGGTATTTCCATTCCATAAGTCATAGTCTATCCCAAACAGATCTAGTCATCTTTTTACAGACTCTCTTTCTTCAGCAAGAAGAAAAATGGCCAAATAAGAAATCAGTGCACCAAAATCTTATTCATATTTTTTTGTTATTTCTACTGAAATATATTGCCTTTCCTTCAATGAACAGATAAATTGAAAAATGAAGTGGATATTGCATATCCAATTTTCTAAAGACTTAAACTCATGATAACAAAATTCTCACTTCTACAAGCAAATTTGAGCACTAGAATGAATAGTTCTTTTGTTCATATAGATAGATTGTAAGTGCACAGCTGTTTGCAGCAGGAAGGAAAGAAATAATAAAAAAGAGAAAAGTAAAAGTATCACATGAATCCATTGTGTTACTATTCTGTAGTTGATTCCTGAGGCAGAACTTTCTTGAAAATAGCAGGAGCCTCTCAGGCTACTGCACATTCCTTTAGCACATGGTACCCAATCCAAAATGTAAACAAGGTAGAATGCCTGAAATTTGAACAATCTATTGGTAAAAGCGTACACCACCAGGGAAAATCTTAGACCAGTCTACTCTCCTAGTTCCAGATTCACAATTTGGTGAGTATGCCTATTGAAATCTGCAATCTTACTGACCAAAACGTGTTGAGATAATGTGATTATATATGTATATATGTTGAAAAAAGTATCATAGATCTGCTGGGCCCAACTTCTATGAGATAATTCTAACCATTTCTTACATTTATTCAGTGCTTGAGCCTCACAATAGTCCTGTAAAGAATAAAATATTGAGATTATAAAATTTGTCCTATTATAAAGAAGAAGAGATAAGTAGAGAAACTAAGTAATTTGGCCGAATTCACAGAGCTAGGGAATGTTGAAGCCATAATTCTAACCCCCAATTCTATGGATTTCTGGTCCAACATTCTTCTCTGAACAACACAGGGAAGTACAGTTCAATAAGCTCCCAAATATATACAGCAACAGAGTGAAAATAATCCAACAAAATCTTAAAATTTTTGGTTTCCTTATCAAGTGTTTCTGTGATCACAACAAGCCTAAATTCATTTTTATTTTTTTTTCTCCTATCCCACTTGCATGCCCTAAAAATGCACAGCTTTCAGAAGAGAGAACTAAGACATTACCAAGATATAGCTGTGATATATTCATCCTAGAGCTTGTACCTGAGCAACAGGAACCAAGATTCTTTCAGTAAAACAGAGGTGCCATCTTTCATCTCACTCTACTTGTCTGAAAGTCTAGGAACTAGAGCTCAAGAATAAAAGGAACAATGAAATGTAATCTCTCCTGCTATTTTCCCTCACCCCTTGATACAGTTTTCTGATTTGTTTCAATGTGTTTGAAGTACATAAAGGAAACTTCAACAAGACACACAACAGTAGTAGTAGATCAGCAGGCACTTTTAAGCTTTAGGATTTGTGCTAGCTTGGCATTTCCAAAAGGCATTCCTTTGGGGATCAAAATACTGACCGCAAAGCCTGTATGCTCTGCAGGGAAACCTGATGCCTGGGCAAAGTCAAGCCATTTAAAAGTTTCATAGTATCACTTTGGGAAAATCAAAGGGTTTTTTTTTTTTTTTTTTTTTTTTTTTTTGTTGAAACTCTAAATCTAGAGCTTAGCACTTTTGACAAATCATTCAAACCTTACATTATAAAGGTAGGCCCCTCTGGAATTGCAACTGCAATTGGTTTTAACAATTCAGGGTAAACAAAATGTTATCTTACAACATGGAAGCAGCAAATTGCCAATTTGAAAACCACTCTTTGTCAATCAAGCTGAAGCTTCATGAAGATTGTTTTCTCTTTGCTTATTCACCATGTGACAAACTCAATCACGAAACCACAGTTCTCAAAGGTAGAAAAAGCAGAATTGTAGATATTCAACCCTGAATACCTTCAAGAATTCCAGTTTACTGACTCCATCTCTGAGCCATTTCTTTGATCAAGAAAACCAATCCAAAAATATTCTCCCAAAACAGTAACATTAATATATAAAAGCAAGAGAGTGAGTGTTATCTAAATCAGTCTTTAGTATTGTAAAGTATTGTAAGGTGCTGTTTCAATATATAGAATACCCATTTATTATTTAAGGCCCAAATGAATTAGAACTTCAACATTTAGAGAGGAGGGAGGAAAAAGTAACAGAGCTTAAGGCTTATGGTGTAAGTCAGGGTGCCTGAAGATAGTAAAAGCACAGCTTTGTGTCAAAAATGGGGACTAGTCCCATGCAGTATAAATGTAATGCTAAGTGTAATGAAGTGGTAAACAAAATAAGTTTGTTTCAGATCATAGTCCTCAGAAATTGTAATACTCTCAACCAATTCCAACTTTTTATATTTCTAAGCTCCAGGCTCCCTTTCTAGGGCATGAGATGCTTGTCTTTTTGTAAAAGGCTCAGGGAATCTAACTGCTCAGGACAGCTGTTTACATAGCTCATTTGAATCCACTGTAGAATGACAGTATTCAGATCTTGTACTTTTTTTCTGTAACAAAAAGAAGGCTACAGATAAGAGTCCTAATATCTCAAGCAAGTACTAGGATCACACATTTTTTTTTCCTTTTTTAACAAAGAAGTTACCCAAACCTCAGCTACTTAATTTAGCCACACTATAGAAATAATGTAAGTTAGAAGTAATTAACACTATTAAAATCTATATGTCTAAATAACTTTGCTAGATTATGAATGGCTAAATGAACATTTATTTTTGCACACCAAACTCTCCAAAAGAGCAAAATGTTGTATCTAGAACTTACACACACTAATATCTACTAAATATTAGTATATTTGAAAAGAAAGTAGAAAATGTTTTTGGCAAACACTTAAATACTGAAATGTTATTAATAAATGTTAATAAGTGTTAAGCAAGTATTTATAATTCACTTTGCAGGGATAAGACAGACAAGAAAGTCTTTTGATGCATTTAAAATTTTAAAGACAAACTACTAGCTTTTCAAATAAAAATTATTTTGTAGGTAGAGTAATAGAAAAAAATCAACATTTTATTATATAAAATTATAGTATCAAATTAGTTTTTTAAAAAATTACATAGCAATTGGTATCATTGTAAGAAAAAAAAAAGATATTGCCTATTCTTGGGTATAGGAAAATAAAATTAGCCAGCTTGGCCAATGTGGCAAAACCCAGTTTCTACTAAAAATACAGAAGAAAAAAGATTAGCCAGATGTGGTGGCTCACACTTGCCATACCAGTTACTCAGGAGGCTGAGGTGGGAAAATCGCTTGATCCCGGGAGGCTGAGGTTGCAGTGAGCTGAGATCATGTCATTGCACCCCAGCCCCTGGGTGATAGAGCAAGACCCTGTCTCTAAATAAATATAAATAAATAAATGAGACAAAAAATAATTTCTTCAAGTGGGATGATGGATTTTTATTTTCACATTGCAGTAAAAAATGATCTGATATGTTTCTACAGATAATGATCTTCAAATTAAACAAATCACTTTGTTAATTCTAGATTAATATTAAGAAAATCCTACAAATATTTTAACAAAGTGAAATATATTGTATAGTTTTCAATAGCAAATCTTTCAAATTAGAATTCCCAGTTCTTACTAGCACCAAATGCAAAACAGCAAGATAAAAACTTCATTCACATTAAATGACACAAGATACAGTCTCATATTTGTGAAGATTAAAAATATCAGCATGAAACATTAGATTAAAAGGAAAATTAATTGATAATTATTGTTTGCAACATATTTTATTGATAATTTAAATAAAATAATCCATATATTGTGATATAGATTATAGTTAATATATAATGCTATTTTAATTTGCTATAAATTTTCTTAATCCCCATTTAAGTTCTGCAAGCACACTTCCAAAAAGTTGAGAATTTGAATGTAAATATATTAATACGTATCCTGCTGTTGAGTTTTAGTAAGAAGCACTACCAGACTAAGCTGTGGCCATTATTGGAAAATATTCTGGGCCGGGCCTGGTGGTTCATGCTTGTAATCCCAGCACTTTAGGAGGCCAATGTGAGTGTATCACTTGAGGTCAGGGGTTTGAGGCCAGCCTAGCCAACATGGCTAAACCCTGTCTTTACTAGAAAAATACAAAAATTAGCCAGGTGTGTTGTCATGTGCCTGTAATCCCAGCTACTGGAGAGGCTGAGGCATGAGAATCGCTTGAACCCGGGAGGCTGAGGTTGCAGTGATCCAAGATTGCTCCATCTCAAAAAAAAATTTCTATATTAGTAAGAATTGGCTAGCCCAAGCTGTGGAAATAAACTGCAATCCCACTAACTTTACACAGAAAAGTTTATTTCTTACTGATTCAAAGTCCTCTGAAGTCTCTCCCACAGGCAGCTCCCTTCCATTGGTGACTATCATAGAGATATAACCTACTTCTAAATGTGGCTCCAACATGCCACATAGATTCTAGGATGCCACAGTAAGGGAAAAGAGAGCTAGAGGATTATGTGGAGTGGTCTGCTCCCTCAGTTCATAAGCGATACATGCTATTTCTCTTCACTGCCAATTAGCCAGATAGTCACATGACACTACCAAAACAAAGGGCTGGAAGGTACAGTCTTCTGTTTGACCAGGACAGAGAAGAATGAAAGAATTAAGGAGTATTGGTTATATGAAACACATCTCCCACCACACTCCTTTTTTTGTTTATATCATCTTTGGTGTTTTCTATTCCCTATTGCTACCCAAAGAAATGCTCTCTTGCTTCAAGATAATATCCCTAGTTTCTGCCTTCTTCAGTACTGAGAATGGCAATATGAGAATATGAGGTGTTATAACTAAATTCCCCTATACCAATAAATGCTGACACATGCTTTGCTGTATGATAAATTATATTAATCCTGACAGCTTGTTTTTTCTCTTTATTGCGTACATATCAAATGCCAAATGTTCAGTTCCTTAATCTATAATGCCAACTTGTGACACAGATATTTTATTCCTGTTTTGATAATCAAAAATTGATATACACAGAAGTAAATCAACTGATGTTACATAGCCAATATGTTGCCAAACTGATCAATTCACTCTTGAGTCTATATGACACCAAAAACTGTACTCTTTGTGACATAATACATTACCCATGCTTTTGCACTCCTCTCATGTCCTTTCTCCCCTTATCAAATGGATATGAAGTATACATTCCTCTGCAAATTTGACAAACAAATTCAACCAAGTCATTAAAAATCAAGGATTAAGAGACTAATCTTAGGATGCAAGACTAAAAGCAAGGAATATCTAAACTTGACATCATAAGGACAACCTATAAAAGAAAAAATTGATAAGATCTCATCAATTTTTTAAACTATTGTTCTATAGATGACCATGTGAGGGGCAGAGGGCAGTGGCTCATGCCTGTAATCCCAGAATTTTGGGAGGCCAAGGCAGGCAGATCACCTGAGGTCAGGAGGTTGAGACCAGCCTGACCAACCTGGAGACACCCGGTCTCTACTAAAAATACAAAATAGCTGGGCATGGTGGCGCATGCCTCTAATCCCAGCTACTTGGGTGGCTAAGGCAAGAGAATTGCTTGAACCAGGGAGGCGGAGGTTGCAGTGAACTGAAATCGCACCATTGCACACTCCAGCCTGAGCAACAAGAGCAAAATGCCATCTCAAAAAAAAAAAAAAAAAAAAAAGTGAGGAAAGTCTGGAAAAAATAGACTGGAAAAAAAATTTGGAAATCATGTATCCAATAATAATAATAATAATAATAAAAACTAGTAGCTAGAATATATAAAGCATTCATATAATTCAACATCTTATAATAAATTAGGCAAAAGACATGAACAGACATCGTATCAAAGAGTATAAGCAGATGTCAAATAAGCATATGAAAGGTTGTTTGACACTATTTGTCATTAGGGAAATGTAGAGTAAAATTACGTTGAGATCACTACACACCTATCAGAATGGCTAAAACAAAAAATAGTGAAAACACAAAATATTGGTGAGAAGTAAAGAAATTACATCACTCAGAAAACAATTTGGTGGTTTCTTAAAAACAAAACAAAACAAAACAGAAAAAGAAAAATACAAACAAAATAAACATCCAACTATCATATAACAAACAATTGCATTTGGCATTTGGGAACAGTTATTCCAGAGAAACAAAAATATAGCATCCTATAAAAATTTATATTAGAGGATTCACAGGAGCTTTAAATGGAAGCAATGCAAATGTCCTTCAATGCATTAATGTTTAAACAAACTATCATACATCCAGTGATAGGATCAGAGGTAGAGATCTACCAATTAATTGTCAATGGCTAAAGTTTTCACCCAATGGACAGTCACATGGAAGGAATAAAATTGGATAATTATTGACAAAGAAGATTGAGAAAAAGATATGAGGCAAAAGTGAAAATATTTATATCTTATGTAAATACTCATCAAAAAGGATTCCTCTGTAGCAGAGTTATAAAAATGTGAAAATTCTATTGTAGTAATAGTCTCTTTCTTCAAGTACTTTAGTATTTGCTCAAAGGGCTAATGAATATAGTCAAGAAGGTAAGTTATATATAACCTCAACAACATGGATTTCACCTTACTATGGTGAAGACAATATGGACTGTGTCTAATCTGCCAGAATCACATAAAAATACTAAAATCCACAAGGGGGAGGGGCAATACCTAACCATGAATTTCTGAGCATAATCAGCTGTTAATACCAACTGATGAAAATCCTGTTTTGCTACAGCATTCCCTTGGCATCACTCCTGGACCGGTGTTCCCTAGGCATATTGTTACTAGATATTTAACATTTAAGCCTGGTGCCCTTGGCCTATACAGAGTTTCTTGTGCTACCAATAAGCTTCAAATGAATTACTTTCTATTAAAACTATTGGAGTGAATTTTGTTGTTTGCAACTAAGAATGCTCAATGATACATCTCAAATGGCAAACTATCATACATAGTGGCAATTTATGGAAGGAGGGTTTTTGTTTTTTTTTTTTGAGCAGTGGAATTTTCTATTAATTTTATTTTCAAATTTGGTAGGATTTAAATCCAAGTTATTAAGGTCAATGAAAAGAGAGATGAGAAGCCAAAGACCACTTTCCTCTCAAGCAAAACAATTTGAGAGGCAGTGTTCACTTTCCTCATGAATGCCAAATGTGTTCTTTTCAGTTTTCTTAATAACCTCTTACAATCACTCCTTCTATTTGTCTACTGGTTTAAAAATTGTTTGGACCCTGTACCCAGGCTGCTATAAAATCACATTTTTCTTAAAATTCAAGTAGGTTTTGTCAGAAATCAGTTCACTGGGATATCACATGTGCTTTGAGTCCAAGCTTTTTATTTTGTTTTCATTCATATAATGCTATAACAGAAAAGAACGTTAAGGATCACTAATTCAGCATCTTCAAATTACAGAAAAACTGGAACCTAGACAGTGAATGTCAATTGTCTATGGTCAGTAATGTTTGGTAAAGCTTAGCTCGGAACCCCACTTCTTTGTCTTCTAACTCAGACTGCTTAATGTTTCTCTTAAATCAGAGGTTCCCTGCCGTAATAGTCATTGCTCTTTCATTACCCAAATATATATCTCATATTATGACTCATATTCTTCCCAAGGTACAGAACCTAAGATTAATAATAATGCAAAGTTAAATACTATACTTGAAAAGTATCATATAAAATTATTGTTAAAGTATAACTTCCTCAAAATATTTACCTTATTTGGGCTTAAGTTGTGATTATTCTGGATTCTGAATTTCCCTCACCTCTTTAATTTCCCCCTTCGAGTACCATTTTCTTTGTATTCTCATTGTCATAATTAAATGTATTTTGTTAATATGAAGAAGAAGCTTTTCCCACTAAATTAGTCTCTTTAATATGTTTTTAAAATATGTGTGATTTATTCCTGGGAATGACTTTGGTTATCCTTTGCAGACAAACATCAAGGTCTACCATGCATAGATAATTCCAGAGATACATTAATTATCTCACTTAAGTAGCAGGCTGAGATACCTCATTTTCCTTTTCTCAAAAATTGCTGCTTTCATGGAAGTAAGTTGTTAATACACTTTTCTTAGAACATGAATTCCTGCCCTGGTCTTATGCATTGGTAATTGAGTGATATGGCAAAATGTATTTAAATATTAGTCTGTAATAGAGGTGATAGATCTAACCATATTTAAATGACTTTTGGAATAACAACAAAAAAGTCTTTTATCTAGAGATTCATTGGTGTGTACCCAGTCCCACTGTATTTTCTTTGCCCCCAAAATGCTTGTCTTTTATACACAAAACACTGTCTTCAAATAAAAATATACTGCCATTCCCTGTATAAAAAAAGAGATAAAAGTAGAGTTTCTCTGATGGACTGAAGTGTCTGCATGACCATAATCCTCACCTCAGCTTACACACAGGACTCTGCTAATGCTGGGAGTAAAACAGAGAACTCCGAAAAGCACAATTAAAGGTAGAAGGGATTTGAGACTGAAAGTCATCTTAGAGATAGTCCTGTTTATAACTTTCCAAAAATGAACTCCTTTTTGCTTGAATTAGAGTAAATGTAGGAGGACAAGAAAAAATAAGTTCACTACCATCAGTGAGAATAGCAGCCCCTCCTGGTACCCTCCCTGACATTGAAGACATTTCTGATGACATTTTCCAGGCTAATTCCATTTTATTAATGACACTGCCTTAAACATTTGGTATTTACTGTAGCATATTTGGTATTTATATTCAAACATTGATAATCTGGGACTTCACCTAATGATTTCTCTAATAAGTATTTACTGACAAGTAGAGTGAGACTTTAATTAGGGAAACTCACAGAGTGAGATTTAATGGGATTTTAATTCCAACTGTATTGCTGCTAAGCACTCGTTGATTTTTGGATGGACTCTAAATACCAGAAATAAATAATCCCTGGAACTTTTAAAATGAAATACTTTCGTAGTCATACAAATAGCCATTCTATTATGTTTTAAAAGTGTTGCCCAGTTGATAATTTCAACTGAAATTTTCTGGTCACTTTAGTGAAGCAAGTTTTTTTTGACCATTTTGGTAACCTTCAGTTTCAATGTCATGGCGAACTGACTGTTTGGGATTCCTGTTACCACAGTTACATAAAAGCCCAAAGTGTCTATTGCTTCTTCACAGTTCATCTTGCCTTCTCCTTCAGGTGCAGCTACTTCCCCCTCCACTTCAGGATTAGTTCTGTCCAGATGTAGTTAACAATCCAGTCTTTAACGCAACATAGAAATGTTTGACTTAGTATTAAAGAGACTCATAATCAAGCCATCTTGACTGGTTTATATGTTCCAACTCTAGTAAAAGAGCCATTCCTGTTTTTAGAACACCAACTCGGATAACTGGACTTTTTATTTGTTTTCTTGGGCATGGGTCCCTGCGATAAACTGTCTCTTTCCACAATGCCACCTTAGATGTTTGGATCCCATGTCTAGCTTCAATGATATGCCAAGTATTGGGACTGTTTCCTGTAATAAAAGGGCTAGACAATACTTATAAGGAAAATCCTGAGCATCAAATTCTTACAAATAAATAATGGAAATGATGCTGTGCCAAGAGAGAACTTCAACAAAAGTCCTGTCTTCTACTCAGCATAGTAATTCTACAAGTATTTACTGAACAATTATTATATGTCAGGAATTGTTCTAGGCACTGGAGATACAGAAGCAACTAAGTCTCTATCCTCATGAAACTAACATTTACATGAGATAGACAAACAATAAACAAATATAAAATATAAAGAATAATGTCAGGTAATAAGATGAGCTATAAAGGAAAATAATGCAGGATAATGGGATAAAAAGGATAACTCCTCTTTTGATAGAAAAGTATTTCTGAGGAGATGGCATTTGAACAGAAATTTGATTTATCTAAATTAATCTCTCTTTTTAACTAAGATTTAGAAAAATGGAGCCAAATAAGAGACAAACATGCCAAACCATGCCCCAAGAACTGCTCAAAATGGGTCTAAATGGTCTGTTCTCCTACGGTGTAAAAAATGTGTACTAAAAAGAGAATTTAAGATTTCTCTTAAATTTGGTTTCAACAATGTAGGAGGAATTTTCTAGATCTAACATACCCTCCTCGGTAGGCCAGAAATACCCTTTTAGATGGTTTTCATACTTTCTCCAAGAGGTAATGGTTTGGTCTCATAAATGTGAAAGTAGAGAACCTGAACTATGGCCCACAGGAGAACCAAGATAAAGAGAATAAATCTCTGTGGCTTAGACACAATTAAAGGAGACCTCTACCTCCAATCATCATCTCTAGCAGTAGCAGCCCCAACACCCTTATTACTGGCTCCCTAGGATTTTAGATCCCAGTGACAGTGTCTCTGAGGCTTTTAATAAATCCAGAGCCAAGCTGTTCTCCATACCTTTCAGGAGTAACTTCAGCTTGATACCTGGAATTATTATGAACCGTAGTCTTTTAAATACGAGAGAAAAAAGAGATATTGGCCAAAGAATACCAACTTCCAGTTATACGACAAATAGTCTGTAGATCTAATGTACAGCATGATGACTATAGTTAACATAGCAATGTGCTCTGTATTTGAAATTTGCTAAGGAAGTAAATCTCAAGTGTTCTCATCACTCCTCCCCCTCCTCTTGCCACATAAAAGATGAATAGGCAAGTTGTTGGATATGTTAGCCCAATTGTGGTAGTCATTCCACAATGTATACATTTATCAAAAATATCATGTTGCACATCTAAAAATATACAATTTATATACATTAATAATACCTCAATAAAGCTAAGAACAAAGTGTTGAAAAACAAATAATGTCCTATTTCTCCTCCCTTTCTTCTATTTCCCACACTGCAGCTATAGTGATCATTCCAAAAGGAATGTTCGATCCAGTCTCAACAAGTTATTAAATGACAGTATTCCTTATGTCTTTAATTTTGGATGGGAATGAATCAATATAATCACAATCTGAAGAAAGTTTTAGATACACTAATGCAGGACTTGTTATGGCAGAGAATGAAACAACCATTAGAAACTCAAATATCTATTTTAAAAGAGACTAACATATTTTTAATATTAATATATTCTTTAATATTAATCCTACCCTTCCTTAAGGGAAAAACAAGAGAGGGGTATCATCAACCTCTCAAGCGAAATGAGGGAAATGCTAAGGAAAATAAAACATCTGGGGGATTGAGCTGCTTGCAAAAATTAGGGATTGCCATTTTACTTTGTTCCTGAATGTTTGCTAAAAATCACTAAGATGTACATGCAGATTACCAGACTAAAGAAATATGAAGACATTTGGGGATACCTTGAGATAGTCCCCATAGAGAGAGAGAAAGGGTGTATATGTGGATTGCTGAGCAACTCATACTTGCATATCAGTGGGAGGATTCTGAAGGTTAGAGGCCAGCTGGAGCAGTACTGGAGACTAGGGCAAGGAGGGAGGGGATGGCGTGGCAAGCCTGCCTTCCTGCTACTTGGTGTGGTAAGCATGATGAATTTTCTGTTGGCCAAATGGAAGCCATAAAATGTAGCTCTTTTAAAGAGAACTTACTTCAGTAGGGTGTCTGGTAAGATAAAGAGACATCAGGTGTGAACGTGGTTAAATATCCACATAGCAGCTGGAGGAGGAAGCATTTGCAAAAGTCTTGTCAGAAGGTATATTTCCTAGATGTGTGGAAACTGTCATTTGGGGGTTTCTGTGAGGCCTCCAAAGAATCCAAAAATGAAACTCATGAGAGAGTTTTTGCAAATAGCAAGGGCATCGAACCAAAGAGTACAAATAAAATGGTAAAAATCATCTAAAGATCCATACACCCACCACTTCCCTCTAGCTTCCATTCCCCTGCTCCAGCCTCTGAAGAGTTCACAGCTTGAGAGATTAGGATAATTTAAAGAGACAGAGGAAGAGTGAGAGAACAGACTATGACTTCTTTCCCACTGCAGGTCCCTGAGCCATGAGCAAGGCATCCATTACAAAGAGGAGAGAGGCAGAGAAATGAACAAGAGATTCACATTTTGTTGTTGGAGTGGACTAAATCTTTAATATCTTAAAGTAAGTTGTAGTTATAAAAATAAGACTTTTATAACTGGATTTTACCAACAAGAAACTTCCACTTTTAGCCACGATGGTGAAACAGGGACTGGATTTACACTTACAATGGAAATTATAAACAAAACCAGATAAAATATAAGAAACAACAGTTTTTAGATGTTGGATATAAGGCAGCACAGGACAGTGATTCCTGATTGAGGAGAAAAAAAATAAGGTAATTTGTGCAGTAGTCCCCAGCTTACAATCTATAGAGTATACAGGTCACTCTGCAGGAAGAAGAACCTGAAAAAAGCCCAGTAGTCCCGCTATATTAAGACAGACTGCAGGGTCCAGTGATGTCATGGTGTCTAGCTTTTTCTAGAGGGAATACTGCAAAGGAAAGAGCTAAGCAAAGAGAGAGTTCTAGATACTTATGGGAAGGCAGAGAGAGGAATCTGAAAAAGTCCAGTGGTTTCCTCAATTTAAGGCTGACTGGAGGGTCCAGGGATGTCAAGTTGTCCAGCCATCTCTAGACAGAATACTAGAGAAGAAAAAGATGAGCAAACAGAGAGTTCTAGATAGCTGTAGAGAGGTTCCTCAAGTCTTCAGCTGAGTACTGATAACACAAGTATGTGAGGAAAGGCGAATCTTCATGAGCAGGTGAATGGATAAATAAACACTTAAACAATGAAATGCTGCTGAATTATAAAAAAGGGATGAACTATTGATACATGCAATGGCATGGATGAATCTCAAAATAATTATACTAAGTGAAAGGAGATAAAGAGAAAGAGCACATCCTGTATTATTTCACTTACACACAGTTCTAAAATATGAAAACTAATTTACAGTGACAGAAAGCAGATTGGTGCTGGTGATTTTAGGGTTGAGTAGTGGGGTGAGAAAGGGAGTATGACACAGAAGATGAGAAACTTTAAGGAGTGATGCATATGTTCATTGTCTTGGTTGTGATGATGGATTCATGGGCATGTAAATATGTAAAAATGTATGTATTAAATTGCACAGTTTAAATTTGTATATAGTTTTAAATTGATTTGTAACTCATTAAAGCAGTTTTAAATATTGGAGGGTGAGAGATCTTACTAGAATGTTGTCAAAGAAGAGAGAAAGGAAGGTAGACATCATTCAGTTAAAGGTAGTCACTGGGGAAATTACAGCCATATTCTCTTAGTAGCGTCTTTGAGTTCAATTTATTCTATCAATTATTCATAGCTACAAGTGGCTTAAGAACATACTTAAAATAAAATTCTGAGTTCATAACATAATTTACAGAGTTCCCCATTATATGAACACACCTATATCTCTCATCCTTTCACACACACTACCCTGCATCCCTATGGTGTTTTCATTCAGTGCTTTTTACCCTCCTGAACTTGATATACTATTTCTTACCTTTGGTTCTTCAGTAATGATGTGCTCTACCAAAATATACTTCTCCCAGCAGATGCATCCCTATGCCCCATTATTCCAAGAGGTCTTTCCTAACAGCCTACTCTAGGTTGAGTACCCATGACAAGTGTTCTCAAAGCACACTATTTGATTGCACCTCCTAACGCTCACCAAAATTATATTACTTGTTTTATTATCATTTTTTAGACTGTAAGCTCTCTGATATGCTTAATGCTATATCCTCAAGAATACAGCACAAAAATTAGTTTATGAATGGCTCTCAACAAATATTTGTTAAATGACTGAATATGGAAGAACACAAACTCATTGGTTTCATTTTTTAACCATTTGACTCTCCCTCTTCTACATATTGCCTCTACCTATTTACAACATTAAATCTGCAAGCTTCACAAGTCAAGAACTTTGTCCATTGTGTTCACCAATGTATCCTTGCACATGGTATGGGTTTTGTAAATTTTAGTTGGTGATTGACACTCTCCCAGGCTTTAAGAAATTCTCTTACATATTTGTTTAAATTTCAACCTCTAAGTTATAAATCTATAATCATAGCTTGCTTATTGTTCTTTTGCCTACTCTAAAAAACATTTAATAATTGCATAAAATTCAATTAAACATTCTCCTAAAACTAAATCTGAGCGTGTTTACAAATATTAATGACCTTCCTCTAGTCCGTCTTTTCCAATTTTCTGTATTCCAGAAAGTCCCCATCACTCCGAGACTCACAACAATGAGTCATCTTTGGTTTCTTTGTCTCCTTCATCCCTTGTCCCAAACTGAACACAAAGTTCTGCCAAGTCTTCCTCTAATACATTATGCAACAAGTCTTGATTGTCTGTTTGTGACCTACAAAGTACTGCAAGAAGCACTGACACAAAAATGACCTCTAATCCCTGAAGGCTTATCACCTCTTAAGGAGAATGTTGTCAATAAATGACATAATATGCTATAAAATAGATTTCCATGCAAACACACATACACCATGTACTCACACAGAATAAGCATTTCTGTTGTAGAAGCTCAAAGGAGAGCATGTCTATTTTCAATTATACAAAAATATGTTGTGAAGAAAGACATTAGCAAATATTGGTAGAGATGAAGATGTAATAAGATGTAAAATAATTGTTGTGAAATGGTATGTGACCACAACTTGGGCAGTGTAGACTGAAGTTACTGAGCAATAGGGAGATAATACAGTGATACATTTCAATCAATAATATATGAGATTATTCAAAAAAATCCATCAATGTTTACAATGCACATAGGAGAGAAAATAAAGTTAGAGATTAAAGTCTGCTTAGAAAGGTTTATGTAATATGTAAGTAAACTAAGGTGCTTATAATAAAAATAGATATAAAATAAATATAAGAGATATTGCAGAAGTTCATCCCGTAAAAGTTAGAAACTATGGGAAGAAAACCAATGACTTGGTTATTTACAAAGCACTTGTGTGATATCTCATTTTGGTTCTCATGAAAACTTTATTAGATACAATGACATCGATTCATTGTATTAGAAAATAAACTAAGCCTAAGAGAAGGAAATAGTTTACTTGGGATCGTAATAGATAATCTAGTGGCAAAGTAGGAACTCTGACCCTTAAATTGTTATTTTTAATGTAGCTCCCTTTTTAAAAAAGCATCAAAAGATGATACTTAGAATTTTTAGTAGTAAGCTTTTCCATTTCCAAAATCCAAGAAGAAAAGAAGGAATTTTGGCTGAGTGGCTCATCCTAAATAAATGTGTTACCTTCAATTGTCCACTTATCTAATCCATGTCAGAACATACGAGTGGTCCCTGTTGTTTCTCAACTTCAAACTCGCCCTTCTATACTCTACTTTGGAATTCTGAGGCTGGGACTGCAAACTTGCACTTTGGCAGCCTTTCTATTAGAAATGGTCATCAAAAGGTGCTATAGGGAGGCTGCGTGCCTGGAAAAAGACAGAACTTGCTTTTGTATTTTCCTGAGGGCTCTTTGTATTTTGTGGTTCTCATGATCAGGACCTCAGAAAGCTTTGTCCTCATAATAGTTAGCAATTGTTTGTATAGCAGCAGCATCCCTTCCTCAGAGGTGTGAGTCCCAGTACCCATGAGCATCAGCAGCAGAGAAGCGGAACTCCCTCCTGAGCAGTCTGACTTTCAGATCTACAGCATCCTTCCTCCCTTGCTCAGAAACAAGGATAGCAGCAACTTCGACAGTTTCCACCTCTCCTATACCTTAGAATTATTCTTTATTTGTTGGCAACTTTATACCTAATTAAAATTATTTATATTAAATCTCCTCTGTCAAATTACTCCTGTGTTTTCTGTCTCCTGTTTGGACCCTGACTAATACATCAAGTTTTCTAAGACTCCCTCAGTAATCACAGTTCTAAAGAGAACTTCCATTGCCTCATGCTAACATCTCCAAATAATAAACATGTACCAACCCAATTAACCCATTCCTAACAATTTTTGCTCTTGCTTTACATATAATTCTTTTCATCCTCTAAGGAAATATATCTCCTGGTTTCCTCTTATCCTCTAAGGAAATATATTTCCTGGTTTTTAAATATATTGTCTCAGAATGCCTTCATTTTCCTTCCTTCCTTTCTGCCTTCCTTCCTTCCTTCCTGCCTTCCTTCCTTCCTCCCTCCCTCCCTCCCTTCCCTTTCTTTCTTTCCCTCCCTTCCCTTTCTTTCTTTCCCCTTCCTTCCTTCCTTTTTCTTTCTGTCTTTTTCTTTCCTTTCCTTCCTTCCTTTCTTCCTTCCTTCCTTCTTTTCCTTTCATCTCTTTCTCTTACTTTCTCCTTTTATTTCTTTCTCTCTCCCTCTTTCTCTTTTCTTTCTCTGTCTCATTACATCTTTCTTTCTTTCTCCCTACCTCTATCTATCTATAGTTTACCACTTAGAGCATCTTCAGATTAGATTCATAATTTCTACCTATTCTAATTATTTCTGTTTATATAAATTATATAAATCATATATAAATAAAAATATCATATATGTTCTATAAATTTTAAAGCTTTATATAACAAAACAATACAATATAGATAATAGTATTCTACTTTTAAAGCAGTAACAATAATTTCATCATAGTGTTATCTAAGAGAGTCACAAATTGAAAACAATCTAAATGTCAACATTGAAATAGCATTGAAGTAATATTGTGTATATGTTTATTAAGTGAAATATTACACATATAATAAAAATATTACCTACAAAGAATTTAAGTGATATTAAAAATTGATGACTTATGTGAACAAATAAAGATATAATATGTAACTATAACACCATTTTAAATACGTAAAAATGCATAAAATAAAAACTACACAAGAAAAGAAAAACTTGTTAAATAAGAAGGAATCTGACGATTAGTGAAACTGTGTCTCTTATGATTTTCCCCATAGGCTATTTTTTTTTCACTTTCTCCCACTAGCTTTCATGGTCCTCAGGAAGGGAAATGTTTGTCTATAATACACAAGATATATTCAAACTATCTCATGTGGTCCTCTGGATGAGGTAGTGCCAAACACATGTTTTCAGATAGAGTCATGACTCTCATCATGATTTGCCTACTTTACATGTAATTTTCAAGGAGAAACTACTCATCTATATAGGGCACCAAAGAACAAAAAAATTGGAACCAGGAGGCCTAGACTTTAGTTCTGGGTCTCACACTTTCTCACAAGGTATCTTTAGGCAGGTCACTTCTCTGATTTTTATTTTTTCATCTATAAAGGTATATTTTTCAAGACCTTACAGGATTGTTATGAAGATTAATGAGAGATTACATTTGATGTTAAATATTATATAAACTGGAAAAGTTATACAAAATAAAGTATTTTCTCATCAGATGTATTACTATTATTATTATTAAAATAGGGTCTGGTCATGTTGCCCAGGCTGGAGTGCAGTGGCAAAAACTCAGTCCTCTGCAACTTCTGCCTCCTGAGCTCAATCAGTTCTCCCACCTTCACCTCCTGAGGTCAAGTTATCCTTCCACCTCAGTGTCTTGAGTAGCTGGGATTACAGTCATGCACCACAAGGCCAGGGTAATTTTTGCAATTTTTATTTTGGAGATGGGGTTTCTGCATGTTGCTCAGGCTGCTCTTGAACTCCTAGACTCAAGCGATCTGCTGCCTTCACTTCCCAAGGTGCTGGGATTATAGGCATGAGCCACTATCCCCAGCCATACTTTACCCAAAACTCTTAAGGTTTTTATCAATCCTCAAGCCTCTAAATTTTGATAAAATACATCCTTTTTGTAAGTGTTCATCATAATACTTTATATTCAATATAAATAAATGAAACTTTTCTTCAAGGAGCAGTTGCAGTTTCAAGCACACCCTCCCTGAGCCCTGCCCACCCCCCCTTGCTGAGGAATTTCTGTGTATCACCTAAACCTACAAGTTGACATTCTTAAACACAAACAAAGCATTTAATTTAGAGTAAGAGCTGTGTCCTACAAGTATATTTCCCAATGAAGCAAGTTCCAGAAGGTCTATACTGTTAATATCTTAATCGATCGCTGTCAGCATAAATCATTTAAATAGCCTCCTTATTCTAACCTTCCCCTGTTTGGGATTTTGAATTTTAAGAAGACCATATTTTACAAAGCAATTTTTTCACACATAGTCAATGTGAGGGGAATACTTGGCTGCTTTGGTTTTCAATCCTTATTTTCCTATAGGCATTACATTATTTGGAGAAAATATTTTCAATTTAAGAATAAGATATCATAATTATATTTCATCAATATTCAATTATTTTTGTAATACCTACTTAACATTTAAATTGTTACCATAATTTTAACAGCATGAAAATCTATTAATAGATTCTCTCCTGAGCTCTTCATAAATACATTTATTAAGGCTAGGATGGTAAAATATGTGAATAATGAATTTTTATTTTTCTATCTTAGGGATAGAGCCACAAAAACCTAAGGCTGTGAGAGTTTTTACTGGTTACTAATCTATTTCAAACTTCTCACCAATACTGAAATGACTTCTACTGCATCTCAAACTAGGCTATGTCTTGCTTCTTGAATACTCCCTGGGAGGGAGTACTCATGTACAATGTATATCAAAGTAGTCTATTATTTGATAGATGGATCAAATTACTTCATTCAAACATTGAGATCCTCTATTACAAAGCTAGGTAGGTAATGGGAAACATTATGAGTCAAACTTCAAGATATCAAGACATTTACTTCCCGTGAAGTGTTAAAGGATCATTTGGTACTTCTTTCTATTACAGTCTGAACCACACTCTACTATATGTATGATACTGTGCCTTTACTCTAGATAGAGCATAATTTCATCACAGTAGAGCCCATGTTTTATTAATTTTTATATATGATGTTTCATAACATTTATTTTCAAAATAGATAAATGCTACTTAATAAATAGTAAATGAATATGAGGCCCAATAATAATATAATTTATATATATATAAATCTACATATATTTGTATATATCTTTTATATTAAAGCAAAATAAATTATGCTGTAACCTGCATGTACCTAGAATAGTTTTTTACTTCTGATATTTCCCAACATAAGCATTTTGCATCTAAGGACAGCCTAGTGATCATAACCAGCTTTTAACATACTACCTTCTTTAAGCCACTCATTCTCTGTCTTTTTATATGTTTTCTATGCATGATAATTGGCTAATTCTTTATCATATTGGTTATCTTTCTTTAGTCACACTTTATCAAAGAATAAAGTAGGAATGTGTGAGAATATTAAGACATTTCTCTCTATACAAAAAGAATGCTTTCTTGTCAAACTTAACTATGTCTTTCTATCTGGGAAAGCAACCTGAAAATGGGAAATAAAAAGAAATATTAATTGTAGGAAAAAAATGAGTTGGAGGACCTAGGTCTTTTCCCTGGCTTTGACAAAGATTATTTATCCTTCACACATTTTTTTTAAATTATACTTTAAGTTCTGGGGTACGTGTGCAGATGGTGCAGGATTGTTACATAGGTATACACATGCCATGGTGGTTTCCTGCATCCATTCCCCTGTCACCTTAATTAGGTATTTCTCCTAATGTTATCTCTCCTCAATTCCCCCTAACTTGCTATCCCTCCCCTAACCCCCCCATCACCCGACAAGCCCTGGTGTGTGATGTTCCCCTCCCTATGTCCATGTGTTCTCATTGTTCAACATCCACTTATGAGTGAGAACATGCAGTGTTTGGTTTTCTGTTCTTCTGTCAGTTTGCTGAGAATGATGGTTTCCAGCTTCATCAATGTCCCTGCAAAGGATATGAACTCATCCTTTGTTATGGCTGCATAGTATTCCATGGTGCATATGTGTCACATTTTCTTTATCCAGTCTATCATTGATGGGCATTTGGGTTGGTTCCAAGTCTTTGCTATTGTAAACAGTGCTGCAATGAACGTAAGTGTTCATGTGTCTTTATAATAGAATGATTTATAATCCTTTGGGTATATACCCAGTAATGGGATTGCTGGGTCAAACGGAATTTCTATTTCTAGATCCTTGAGGAATCACCACACTGTCTTCCACAATGGTTTAACTAATTTACACTCCCACCAACAGTGTAAAAGTTTTCCTATTTCTCCACATCCTCTCCAGCATCTGTTGTCTCCTGATTTTTAATGATCACCATTCTAACTGGCATGAGATGGTATCTCAATGTGGTTTTGATTTGCGTTTCTCTCATGACCAGTGATGATGAGCTTTTTTTCACATGTTTGTTAGCTGCACTAATGTCTTCTTTTGAAAAGTGTCTGTTCATATCCTTTGTCCACCTTTTGATGGGGTTGTTTTTTTCTTTTAAATTTAAGTTCTTTGTAGATTCTGGATATTAGCCCTTTGTCAGATGGGTAGACTGCAAAAATTTTTCCCAATTCTGTTGGTTGCCAGTTCACTTTAATGATAGTTTCTTTTGCTGTGCAGAAGCTCTTAAGTTTAATTAGATCCCATTTGCCTATTTTGGCTTTTGTTGCCATTGCTCTTTGTGTTTTAGTCATGAAGTCCTTGCCTATGCCTATGTCCTGAATGGCATTGCCTAGGTTTTCTTCTAGAGTTTTTATGGTGTTAGTTCTTATGTTTAAATCTTTAATGCATATGGAGTTATCTTTTGTATAAGGTGTAAGGAAGGGATCCAATTTCAGCTTTCTGCCTATGTCTAGCCAGTTTTCCCAACATCATTTATTAAACAGGGAATCCTTTCCCCATTGCTTGGTTTTGTCAGGTTTGTCAAAGATCAGATGGTTGTAAATATGTGGTGTTACTTCCAAGGCCTCTGTTCTGTTCCATTGATCTATATCTCTGTATTAGTATCAGTACCATGCTGTTTTGATTACTGTAGCCTTGTAGCAGAGTTTGGAGTCAGGTAGTGCGATGCCACCAGTTTTTTTTTTTTTTTTTTTTTTTTTTTCCCTGCTTAGGATTGTCTTGGCTATATAGGCTCATTTTTGGTTCTATATGAAGTTTAAGGTGGTTTTTTTTTCCAGTTCTGTGAAGATGGTCAATGGTAGCTTGATGGGGATAGCATTGAATCTAAATTACTTTGGGCAGTATGGCCATTTTCACAATATTGATTCTTTGTAACCATGAGCATGGAGTGTTTTTCCATCTGTTTGTGTCCTCTCTTATTTCCTTGAGCAGTGGTTTGTAGTTCTACTTGAAGAGGTCCTTTACATCCCTTCTCAGTTGTATTTTTAGGTATTTTCTTCTCTGTAGCAATTGTGAATGGGAGTTTGCTCTTGATATGGCTCTCTGTGTGTTATTGGTGTATAGGAATGCTTGTGATTTTTGCACATTGAATTTGTATCCTGAGACTGTTGAAGTTGCTTGTTAGCTTAAGGAGATTTTGGGCTGAGACAATGAGGTCTTCTAAGTATACCATCATGTCATCTGCAGATAGAGACAATTTGACTTCCTCCTTTTCTAATTGAACACCCTTTATTTCTTTTTCCTCCCTGATTTCTCTGGCCAGAACTTCCAATACTATGTTGAATAGGAGTGGTGAGAGAGGGCACCCTTTTCTAGTGCCAGTTTTCAAAGGGAATGCTTCCAGTTTTTGCCCATTCAGTGTGATATTGGCTGTGGATTTGTCATAAATAGCTTTTCTTATTTTGAGATAGGTTCCATCGATACCTGGTTTATTGAAAGTTTTTAGCATAAATGACTGTTGAACTTTTGTCAAAGGCCTTTTCTGCATCTATTGAGATAATTATGTGGTTTTTGTCTTTGGTTCTGTTTATGTGATGGATTAGGTTTATAGATTTGCATATGTTGAACCAGCCTTAAGTCCCAGGGTTCATCCTGACTTGATCGTGATGGATAAACTTTTTAATGTGTTATCGTATTTGGTTTGCCAGTATTTTATTGAAGCTTTTTGCATGTTCATCATGGATAGTGGCCTGAAATTTTCTTTTTTAGTTGTGTCCCTGTCAGATTTGGTAACAGGATGATATTGATCTCATAAAATGAGTTAGGGAAGATTCCCTCTTTTTGCATTGTTTGGAATGTTCAGAAGGAATGGTAACAGCTCCTCTTTGTGCCTCCAGTAAAATTTGGCTGTGAACCTGTCAAGCCCTGGACTTTTTTTGGTTGGTAGGGTATTAATTTTTGCCTCAACTTCAGACCTTGTTATCGGTCTATTCAGGGATTCAACTTCTTCCTGGTTTAGTCTTGGGAGGGTGTAAGTCCAGGAATTTATTCATTTCCTTTAAATTTACTGGTTTATGTGTATAGAGGTGTTTGTAGTAATCTATGGTAGTCTGTATGTCTGTGGAATTGGTGGTGATATCCCCTTTATCATTTTTTATTGCATCTATTTGATTTCTCTCTTTTCTTTATTATAGTCTGGCTAGCAGTCTATTTTGTTGAACTTTTCAAAAAATCAGCTCCTGGATTTATTGATTTTTTTAAGAGTTTTTGTGTGTCTATCTCCTTCGGTTCTGTTCTGATTTTAGATATTTCTTGTCTTCTGCTAGCTTTTGAATTTGTTTGATCTTGCTCCTCTAGTTCTTTTAATTGTGATGTTAGGGTGTCTATTTTAGATCTTTTCTTGCTTCTCATGTGGGCATTTAGTGCTATAAATTTCCCTCTAAACACTGCTTTAAATGTGTCCCAGAAATTCTGGTATGTTGTCTCTTCATTCTCATTGGTTTCGAAGAACATCTTTATTTATGTCTTCATTTCATTATTTATCCAGTAGTCATTCAGGAACAGGTTGTTCAGTTTCCATGTAGTTGTGCAGTTTTGAGTGAGTTTCTTAATCTTGAGTTCTAATTTGATTGCACTGTGGTCTGAGAGACTGTTATGATTTCTACTCTTTTTCATTTGCTAAGGGGTGATTTACTTTCAATTATGTGGTCAATTTTAGAGTAAGTGTGATGTGGTGCTGAGAAGAATGTGTATTTTGTGGAATCGGGGTGGAGAGTTCTGTATACATTTATTAGGTCTGCTTGGTCCAGATCTGCATTTAAGTCCTGGATATCTTTGTTAATTTTCTGTCTTATTGATCTGTCTAATATTGACAGTGGAGTGTTAAAGTCTCCCACTATTATTGTGTGGGAGTCTAAGTCTCTTTGTAGGTCATTAAGAACTTGCTTTATGTATCTGGGTGCTTCTGTATTGGGTGTACATGTATTTAGAATAGTTAGCTCTTCTTATTCCATTGATCCCTTTACCATTACGTAATGTCCTTCTGTATCTCTTCTGATCTTTGTTGGTTTAAAGTTTGTTTTATCAGAGACTAGGATTACAACTCCTGCTTTTTTTTTCTCTCTCTCCATTTTCTTGGTAAATCTTCCTCCAACCCTTTATTTTGAGCCTATGTAATTCTTTGCATGTGAGATGGGTCTCCTGACACTAATGGGTCTTGAGTCTTTATCCAATTTGCCAGTCTATATCTTTTGATTGGGGCATTTAGCCCATTTACATTTAAGGTTAATATTGTTATGTGTGAATTTCATCCTGCCATTTAAATGCTAGCTGATTGTTTTGCACGTTATTTGATGCAGTTTCACCATTGCGTCAATGGTCTTTACAATTTGGTATGTTTTTGCAGTGACTGGCACTGGTTGTTCCTTTCCATGTTTAATACTTCCTTCAGGAGCTCTTGTAAGGCAGGCCTGGTGGTGACAAAATCTCTCAGCAATTGTTTGTCCGTAAAGGATTTTATTTCTCCTTCACTTATGAAGCTTAGTTTGGCTGGATATGAAATTTTGGGTTAAAGATTCTTTTCTTTAAAGATATTGATTATTGGCCCCTACTCTCTTCTGGCCTGTAGTGTTTCTGCAAAGAGATCTGCTATGAGTCTGATGGGCTTCCCTTTGTGGGTAACCCGACCTTTCTCTCTGGTTGCCCTTAGCATTTTTTCCTTCACTTCAAACCTGGTGAATCTGACAATTATGTGCATTGGGGTTGCTCTTCTTGAGAAATATCTTTGTGGTGTTCTTTGTATTTCCTGAATCTGAATCTTGGCCTGCCTTGCTAGGTTGGGAAAGCTCTCCTGGATAATATTCTGAAGAGTGTTTTCCAACTTGGTTTCATTCTCCCCATCATATTCAGGTACACTGATCAGATGTAGATTTGATCTTTTCACATAATCCCATATTCCTGAAGCCTTTGTTCATTTCTTTTCACTCTTTTTCTCTAATCTTGCCTTCTCATTTTGTTTCATTGAGTTGATCTTCAATTTCTGATATCCTTTCTTCTGCTTGATTGATTCAGCTACTGAAACATGTATGCTTCGCAAAGTTCTCCTGCTGTGTTTTTCAGCTCCATTAAGTCGTTTATGTTCTTCTCTAAGTTAGTTATTCTAGTTAGCATTTCGTCTAGCCTTTTTTCAAGGTTCTTAGTTTCTTTGCATTGGGTTAGAACATGTTCCTTTAGCTCGGAGAAGTTTGTTATTACCCACCTAACGAAGGCTGCTTCTTTCAATTTGTCAAACTCATTCTCCATCTAATTTTATTCCCTTGCTGGTGAAGACTTGTGATCCCCTGGAGGAGAAGAGGCTTTCTGGTTTTTGGCAATTTCAGCCTTTTTGCGCTGGTTTCTTCCCATCTTCATGGATTTATCTACCTTTGGTCTTTGAAGATGGTGACTTTTGGATGGGGTCTCTGAGTGGCCATCCTTTCTGTTGATGTTGAAGCTATTTCTATCTGTTTCTTAATTTTCCTTCTAACAGTCAGACCCCTCTGTTGCAAGACTGCTGATGGTTCCCTCCAGACCCCACTTGCCTGGGAATCACCTGTGGGGGCTGCAGAACAGCAAAGATTGCTACTTGTTCCTTCCTCTGGTAGTTTCATCTCAGAAGGGTACCTGCCAGATGTCAGCCAGAGTTCTCCTGTATGAGTCGTCTCTTAGGATACATGGGTGTCAGGGAGCCACTTGAGGAGGCAGTCTGTCCCTTATCAGAGCTCAAGTGCTGTGCTGGGAGCTCTGTTGCTCCCTTCAGAGCTGCTGGGCAGGGGCATTTAAGTCTGCTGAAGTGGAACTCACAACCACCCCTTTTCCCGGGTGCTCTGTCCTGGGAAAGTGGGGTTTATTTATAAGTCCCTGACAGGCTGCTGTCTTTTTTCACAGATGCCCTGCCCAGCAAGAAGGGAGTCTACTCACAGTCTGCCTGCAGAGGCTTCGCTGAGCTGCTGTGGGCTCTGCTCAGCTGCTTGTAAACTTCCCTGCGATTTTGTTTACACAGGCAAGGTTAGAACTGCCTCAGTAATGGCAGACACCCCTCCCACACAGAGCTCAACCTTTCCAGATTGAGCTCAGAATACTGTGCTGGCTGGAAGAATTTCAAGTCAGTGGGTCTCAGCTTGCTGGTCTTTGTGGGGGTGAGACCCGCCAAGACAGATCACCTGTCTCCCTGGCTTCAGCCCCCTTTTCTTCAGGGGAATGAGTGGTTCTGTCTCACTGGTGTTCCAGGCGCTGGCTAAAACGGCCGCTCAGTTTTGTGCTGGAAACCTGGTGCGGTGGTGGTGGAGAGACCTGTGACAATCTCCTGGTCTGTGGGTTCTAAAGACAGTGGGAAAAGCACATATCTGAACTGGAGTGCTGGAGTGCTGGAAAAGTCCCTAATGGCTTTCCTTGGCTAGGAGGGGGAGTTCTCTAGCCCCTTGCACTTTCTGGGTGGGGAAACACCCCACATTGCTTCAGTTTGCCCTCCTTGGGCTACGTCTAACCAGTCCCATTGAGATGAATCTGGTACCTCACTTGCCTTCTGCATCATTCTCACTGGGAACAACACTCCAGAGCTGTTCCTATTCGGCCATCTTGGTGGGCCCTCCACACTTTTGATTTGTTTGCTTACACAGTCTACACAGCCTGCAAATGTAGTTCCATGCATTTCTCTTCATTTAGTCAAGAGAAGGGTACTTAGAATGGTTGAGTTTCTATAAATGTAGTGGCTTCAGATTCTTGGCTTCAGATTCCATTAATTTATGAAAACATGTTTTGTTCTCACTAATGTTTGGTTTCTCAGGGTCAGAAGAGTTTTGTGGTGTCTTTGTCTGCTTTCTATTGTTATGACAGAAGAACTGAGTCTGAGTAGTGTACAATAATTTATTTATATCATGGTTCCAGAGACTGAGAAGTCCCAGGGCATGACAGCAGGCTCTAGAAAGGGCTTTTGTACTGTCATAACATGGCAGAGGGCATCACATAGCAAGAGGGCAAGGATATGCCAGTTCAGGTCTCTCTTCCTCTTCTTGTAAAGCCACAAGTCCCATCATGGGGGCCCCACCCTGATGATCTAATCTAATCCAAATTGCCTCCCAAAGCCCCACCTCCAATCAACAGATGAATTAAGGAATAGTTTCTAACATGTCAAATTTGGAGGACACATTCAAACCATAGTATATAAGATTTCAATGTAAGATTTCAATGAAACAAAGGCATCATTGTTTACAAATATATTCTAACCAAAGACAAAGCAACACCATAAATGTGCAGCCATTGAACCTGATATTAGAAATCTAATAAGCAAAGATCATTTCATTCTCCTACCCAATAGCTCTACTTTCTTCAATACTGAGCCCTCCTTCCTTTTAGTCTATATTATCTATATCCTTCATAAAGTCTTTTCTCATCTCCACTCAAAGATAATGGTTTTTCCTTTTGCATATGGCCTCTCCATAAGATAAATTCTCAAACTTATTGACATATACCAAAAAAAAAAAGTTCACAACTTTTTTTTTCTTATGATTTGTAATAGAATAGGAAAAAATAATTTGGTATGTTTTTATCTTGGTAGAGAAAAAGGTCATGCAAGTAGCCAATCAATATCAACACTTGGAAAAGACTGGTGATGTCAATCAAGGTTGTGGGGTTTTTTATGTTGTCTAACTATGAAATCTACAATTTCTTACTGTTTCTCTGTTGTTGAGGAGAAACTGGAAAGATGGGATGAACACATTTTATTGTCATTTTCATTACAGCATTATGAGCTGAAGAGTAAATATATTTACAATATTTATTTATGAATGTATAAAAATTATGTTTTATAATTATTTTATTTATTCATTCTATGTTTCTTAATTAGATGCCACAGTAAATAATAATTTCAAAAAAGGTAAACTTTATTTAGTGGACCACAAGTGTTTGATATTTACAAAGGTAGAAATGTGGTTTAATAGATCCTTGCCTACCATTTTGAAAAATAAGTGTGACATACTGGGAAATGCAAAATGAAAATAAGAAATGTGATAAATATATAATAAACTTTCAAGTAAGGAAAATTATTAATTCAAAATCAAACAAAATTTTTAAATTGAGACTTTAAATGCATAAAGGACCAGTACAGAGAATCCTATTGTTTGCATAAAGTTTCCCACAAAAACAAATATTAAGAAATAAAATTCAAACTCATATGCACACTTCCTCCTGAGAATCAGTAGATGTAACAGAAGATCTGAGCTGCTAAATCTGATTTTCCAACATAGATATTTTATTATTATTAAAAATTAGGTTAATGTTCATAAATTTATTTTTTAAGACTTATTGGTAAAAGGTATATTAATAGTTGTTTGTGTCACAAAGGTTCTGGGAAAGAATTATTCCCTGCTGATATCCAGCTTTATTTGAGACAGAGAACTCTAATTATCATCCCTCATAGCTAGTCCTAGTCAAAAATATGAGATTTATTGCCTATCTCTGCTTTCTTCATAGTGTATCCTTTCAATTCTCTCTATCTACCAATAGTTAAATAGCTATGGAATGTTAAAGAATCAAAGTGCTGGCAGGTTAATCTTTATTGATCTTACCTCCTCCATTCATTAAAGAAGAAATTTAAGGCAAATATTTTTCTACCTCAATTACCTTATCTATTACCTCCCTTGTAGAGTTGAATAAATATTAAAAATATGAATAAATAATTATGGGAAAGGGTAAATTTATGCATATAAATCACTTAAGTTCTAAGTATTAATATTTTAAACTCATTGTGATATTTTCTCTGGACTCTATCCATATGATAGCAGTTGATAATCTGTTAATTAATCGGAATTTTAGCCTCCTCTGTCACTCTCCCTAAGAGTTTATTCTTCAGACCACCATCAGACTGATATTCCCTCAAGACAGTTTTATTTATATTATTACCTTTTGTGGGTACCACTACTTACTAATTAAAATTAACTGAAAATAAAGGTGATATCTGAAACATTTTATGTTCATTCCACCTAATAACGTCTTATTTGATGGTAGTCAGTGACAGTATTTGGTAAAGAAAGACTTTATCTCTGCATGTCAGTAACCAGTTTTCCCAATGCTATATTGAAGAAATTATCTTTTCATCCATTCTGTGTGCTTGGCAACTTTGTAAGATATGTTGATTGTACATGTGTGGATTTATTTCTTGGTGCTCTGTTCTGTTCCATTGGTCTACATGTCTTTTTTTAATGCCAGTGCCATACTTTTTGGATTAAAATAGCTCTTTAGTATATCTTAAAATCAATAAATGTGATGCCTCTAGCTTTGCTCTTCCTGTTCAACATTGTTCTGCCTCCTTGGAATCTGTGGTTCTATGAGAATTTGGGATTTTTTTTTTTAATATTTCTCTAAAGCATGCCATTGGGATTTTGATAGATTTCATTGACTCTGTAGATCAGTTAGAGTAGTATAAATATGTTAACAATATTAATCCTTCCAATCCATAAACAGAATATCTTTCCATTTTTATCTAAGTATTGCATTATAGAAGATATGATCAATATTTTATCATTTTCAGTACACAACTTTCATCTCTTTTACTGTTTATTCCTACATATTACATTATTTTGCTGCTGTTGTGAGTAGGATTGTTATCATAATTTTTTTTTCTCAATACTTTATTCTTTGTGTATAGAAACATAACTGATTTTGATACTTTGATTTTGTGTCCAGCAACTTTAGTGAATTCATTTATCAGTTCTAACAGTTTTTTGTTGTTGTTGAGTCTATATGCATTTCTAAGTATATGATAATGTCATTTGCAAGCCAATAATTTTACTTCTTCCTTCCTTTCTTTCCTTTTCCTTTACTTAGATATCTGTTATTTCTTTTATTTGTCTAATTACTCTGGCTAGGATTTCCAGTACTATATTGGATGGAAATGACAAAAGTGGATGTCTTTTTGCCTTCTACCAGGCCATAGAGGAAAACATTTAAGTTTTCCTCTATATATGATAATATTAGCTGTGGGCTTTTGGTATATGAGCTTTATTGTGTTGAGGTAAGTTCCTTTTACATCGGTTTTGTTAAGATTTCCATTATAAATGAATGTTGAGTTTTGACAAATGTTTTTCTGCATCTATTGAGATAACCATGTGTTTTGTTTTCTTTCATCCTGTTAATGTTGCTGATTGATTTGCATATGTTGATGCATCCTTGCATATAAGAGATAACTCTCACTTGATCATGGCATGTGATGCTTTTAATGTGCTGTTGAATGTGGTTTGCTAATATCTTATAAATTAGGCCATTATCTCATACTATATTCAAAAATCAACTAAAAACATGCTAAAGACTTAAACACCAGACATGAATCCACAAAACTAGGGAAAAGCTAAATAAACATGGAGAAAAGTAAATAAACATAGGGAACAAGTTTCCTGACATTGAGCTGGGCAACAATATTTTTGGATATAACAGCAAAAACACAGGCAACAAAAGCAAAAATAGACAAAAGGGAATTGCATCTAACTAAAAAGATTCTGCACAGACAAAGGAAACAATCAACACAGTGAAAAAGCAACCTACAGAATGAAAGCAAATACTGATAACCACAGATAAAGGATTAACATCCAAAATATATAAGGAATGTATGCACCTCAATAGCAAAAGCGAAATAAAACAAACAAACAAAAAAACCAACCTGATTAAAAAATGGGTAAAGGATCTGAATAGACGCTTCTTAAAGAATGCATATAAATGGCCAATAAGTGTATGAAAAAGTGTTCAATATCACTAATCATCAGGGAAATAGAAATTAAAACCACAGTTAGATGACACTTCACACCTGTTAGAATAGCTTTTATCAAAAAGTTAAGTGTTGGTGAGAATGTTGAGTAAAGGAAATCCTTGTACACTGGTAATGGGAATGTAAACTGATATAGCCATTATGAAAAACAATATGGAAGTTTCTAAAAAATAAAAATATAAATATAACTACAGGCTAGATGTGGTTGTTCATGTCTGTAATCCCAGCACTTTGGGAGGCTGAGGTGGGTGCATCAAGAGGTCAGGAGGTTGAGACCAGCCTGGCCAAGATGGTGAAACCCTGTCTCTATTAAAAACACAAAAATTAGCTGGGCACAGTGGCAGCACCTATAATCCCAGTTACTCGGGAGGCTAAGGCAGGAAAATTGCTTGACCCTGGGAGGCAGAGGTTGCAGTGAGCCGAGATCGCACCACTGCACTGTAGCCTGGGTGACAAAGCAAGACTCCATCTCAAAAAAAAAATTATATAAATTATATATATGATTACTAGCAGGCATGGTGGCTCATGCCTGTAATCTCAACACTTTGAGAGGCTGAGACAGAAGGATTGCTTGAGCCCAAGAATTTGAGGTTACGGTGAGCTATGATTATACCACTTCACTCCAGCCTGGATGACAGATCAAAATATTGTCTCTTAAAAAAAATACAACTACCTTATAATCTAGCAATCCTGCTTCTGGGTATAAAGTCAAAGGAAATTAAATCATTATCTCAAAGAAGTACCTGCACTCCCATGTTCATTTTAGCATTATTCACAATAGCCAATATATTCCTAATTGTGCATTAATGGATGAATGGATAAAGAAAATGTGGTTTTTGTGTACACACACATGTAAACAATGGAATACTATTCAACTTTAAAATTAAAGGAAACTGTGCCATTTGTGACAACATGTGTAAACCTAGAAGACATTATGCAAAGCAAAATAAGCCAGTCTAAAATAGACTTATAGAGATAGTACTAGGGTCTAGGGGAAGAGGAAAATGCAGGTACATTGATCAAAAGATACAAATTCTTAGTTATGGAGGATGAATAAGTTCTGGAGATCTAATGTACAGTAATGAGACTATAGTTAACAATACTGTATTGTATACTTGGAATTTCCTAAGAAGGTTGATCTTAAGTATTCTTACCACAAAAAGATTTTTTAAAAAAGAAAGAAAATGGTAACTATACGAGGTGATAGATATGTTACTTAGCTTGATTTGGTCTTTATATCAGAATATATATGTATCTAAAAATATTGATTGGAAACCTTAAATACACACAAGTTTTGTCAGTTGTACCTCAATAAAGCCAGAGAAGGAACAGAAAGAGTAAGAGTTAGTACTATATATGTCTTTTCACAGACAAGACCTGGCAAAAATAGGCATTCACATATTTCTTGAATTAATGAATGAATGTGAAGCTAATGAGATTAATGCTAAACTCTTTTCATTGAAGTTCATTGAGAATTGTAGCTACAGGTTTAGGAAGTGGGTATCTGTTGTTTTACACTGCCAGCATGCATCCCTCTTTCTTTTGATAAAAGCGCCTCAATATTCATTTAGGAAACTGTGCAACATTTCATGTGATCTTGGCGGCAACATCAACAAATGCACCCCCTCTAGTCTGGGGAGTAGACCACCCAACAAAGCTGGATCAATTATTCTAAAGAACTATATTTTTTTTTTCTGAGTACTGGTAATTCATTTTCTTTTGTTTGATTTTTTTAAAGCTGTCTACTATATTACCAATACATTATTTTTTTTAGCCTAAGTTAGTTCTAGTAGTTTTCTGTTTCTTACAATCAAACAATCCATCTGATATAGCTATCATTTATAAATAACATATAACTGATTTAGCTAGGAAAATAGTCATATAGATACAATATATGCTAACTATTTAGACTATCAGTACCACACTAGTAAGTTGACACTGTTTGTATCAGTAATATTGATAAAAAGGATAAGGTCGCAATTATTAAAAAGAAAAAAATCCTCTGGCTCAACTCAACTTAAAAAACATCAGTATTCAACTCTAGAAATATAAGAAGGATGAAATCACTGAAGACTGACTTAACCGTACAGTTCCCTGGCAGACATAACAGATGCCTGTCACTGACCCTATTGCAATCTCTCTTATTTCTATCCAAGAGAATTCTCGTCTGTTGATTCACAAACCATGAATCTGTCTGAAAATTAATGAATCAGCTTCTGGCAATAGAGCCTCCTCCCTCTGCAGTTACCTTGACAAATTCTTCCATATAGATTCCCCCAAACACAATTCTGCAAACTGAAGTGTGTTCTGTGGAGGTCAAAATAATTCATATCCAAAGAGTGTAATAAAAAAAGTTATTTAAGGGAAAGAAGTAAGCTTATCAGGCAAATTATATAAAATTTTCTCAAACTACTGGTACAAATTTTTCACATAAAAAGTAGAGTGGAATTGTTTGATTTTAAGTATTATAAGCACTCAAAAGATTGATTCAAAGTGAAGTTCCATAGTTTCCTAATTCTAATTTTTCTTAACTTTTTTCCAGAATCCCTTGGATTCAAGTTCTACAGATTTAAGATTTGGAAACTCTTCCAGACTCTCAGACTTGCCAAGACAAAGCAGCAGGGAAAAAACAAAGAATCTAGAGACCGACACCCCTGAATTTTGTCTGCATGTCTTCTCTCTCTCTCTCCAAAGATGAATGTCCCTTTTAATCAAGTTAGCCAATGTTCATTCTGCTTGTCCTGCTGGGCATTTATTAACAGTGGGAGATAGTGAATAACTTTACAACTACCTTTATTATCAGTGCTAGGACAGTTCTTTATATAGCACAGAAAGGCTCAAGTATACCAATATTCTGCACCCAAATTTTGTTCTGCAGTTGTTTCACTGCCTAAATTTTTCTTTTTTTATGAAATTCCACTGATAATATTCTGGGCATTTTATAGCAGAATATGGGTCAAACCATGCATTTCAATCATCCAAATGGAACATAAGGAAAAACAAGGTGGACATGTAATAGAGGAAATTTGTCTTAATCCTACAAACAGAAAAAAATAAACTAGATATTTTTTTAAAAACATGAATTACCGAAAAGATGAAGAAACACTGTATTTAGATTATCAAACATTCACTCAAATCAGTAAGAAAAGCAAGATCTTTCTAAAGTCCAAAATGCAAAATTTCTGTGGGGATATGCATACAATAGGCTACATATAAGATCCAGTCTGGATTACAAAGGCTGGAGCATAGAGAGTATTATAAGTTTTTAGGAATCCTTATAGCGTATTTACATTTAGAGCTATATGAACATAGGAATATGATCTGTAACCATTTATCAGTGGGAAATGAAAGTAAATATCACAATATTATACAATTAGAATTTATACAACTTTCATTCAGCTGATATCAAAGGGAGTACAAATGGTACTTGGGTCTTAGGCCCCCATACCATCTTTGGATCAAAGAAGAAAATAAACAAGGAAAAAACTGGAGCAATAGGACATCAATGACAAGTTATACAAATCATTACAGATTCTTGTGGGAAGTTCATGAGCCATTTTAACATGGATAGGGAGAGACTGCTATACTAACAACATTTCTATTATGGATAATTACCAAACAGTGCTTTCCCGGGAATCAGCAACTTTTCACACTACAGCCTCCCAAGAATGGCTATTTTGACTCATCTGACACCTACAGTTTCATGTATATGAAACAGATACATGTTAGCAGTAAGATGTGGAAAAAAAAGTTTGGAGCTACATGCTAAAAGTGGATTAAAATTTTTGCTTTACAGACATACTAATCTTTTAAATATGTGAGTAGCAAGGCTCCTTTCTGTCTCTGTCAGATCTTTAAAGGTGGTTGGAGACCTCAACTAGGTATTAATGCTCTGCCTATATTGAACCTCCACAAGGGTATCTGTGGAAAAATCTGAGTGATTTTGGAATCAATTTTAATTCCATGAATATGTGTATCTCTGTTAGATATAGGACATTCTTTGATATTAGTGCCCTTGAGGTTTAGTAATTGAAAATGCATTATCATTTTTTGTTTGTTTTTTGTTCCACAGCTTTTTCCTTTTAGAATTTATTTCCCGCTTTGTTTGCTATTTTCCTTTTTGGGGAGTATCTAAACCCTTGTTCCAAAGGGTGACCTGAAATAACACTACAGTATATTTGAGCAAGCACAAAGATTGTCCTAAGGCAATCCCGATGAGAAATCTCAATGCTATCTCATCTTTTCAAAGGTATGATCAGATGAGACCCTGAACAGATTTCTGAATCCAACTAAAGATCTAATTAAGTTATTAAGAAAATTTCCCATTCAGAGATTCTATGCCTTTATGAACTTCCTCCTAGTCCTCTCTTAGAAGGTAAACAAAATTCACCTTTTTCTACATTTGTCAACTAGCAACAATGTGTATGACCTTGACCACAATAAAGAGTTCAGTATTGCCAGGACCTGAAAAATAATTGATAGTGCATAGCCTATTGAAGCTGAAGGAGCAGAGTCATTTCTGTCTTTGAGGGCAAGCACATTAAAACATAAAGGCTAATCCTTGTACTCACAGAGCCCCACTAATCCTTGAAAACCATAAGCTGCTTTACAAATTTTATCATGAACTCACAAAGCTTGTTTGCAAGTCTAAAAATCACAGAATTACTGAAACATTTGGTTGGAGGACCCAGTAAGGTCATTTACTAGCAACGTTCATTAACCGATCTCTAGTCAGCTTTCCTTAAAGCTTCTCTAACAGAGAAGATTCTCTTAGTCTCAGATTTCTCAGGGAAAGACACTCCTTAACCTCTTTTGTATTCCCTTCCTATTTGAAAACATCTCAATGTATAGATATTTTTATTATTAACTTATCCTCTTTTTAAAAATAAATGAACCTCTTAAAAATAAAACAAGGCAACAGTCCACTGGGTTAGAAGAAAAATAAATCCGATAAAGAAAAGTAATTCCAAAAAAGGTATTGAACCATATTCACACTTTTTCCTAAACTCCTGTTTTAAACATTTGATGATAGGCTGTGATAGAATTCATCCATACAACATATAAAGCTGTTTATTATTTGATCTCTGCCTATTTTTACAGCTTTATCTACCTCTACCCTACTTTTCTTCCACACCAGCTAATACCAGTTGTATTGATGGTATCTGAAGTTAACATTTTTATTTTCTCAATCTTTAAAATAACATTGTTCTTTAAGATACATTTTCTCCCTTGTGAAGCTTCCTTTACCTCACTTAAATCCTCTTTGTGTATATTATTTTAAAACAGCATTCATATATATATATATATATATATACAAATTTATGTAGAACAGAACATATTCCAATATATTATTAAATCATACATATTTCTCTATATGGTACACTCCCCTTAAAATTAGGAATTTGGTTTTATTTTCTTTTATATCATTAGTGGAAGGCAAATCATTGTCCTAAATAACATTGGATAAATTGTATGAGTTGTTGACCTTGTATTTATGAAGACAAAAATGTACTATTTTTCATTTGATGTGTTATAAACATTTTTCCAAGAAATCTGAATATCATTCACATTTCCTTAGTGTATTTAGAATCACAGCTAATGCCATGATAAAAATTATTTTAAAGATGAGAACAGAGCACCAGTAAAGAAATTTTGAATTATCTTCTTTCTGATAAACAGAAAAACAGTTGGTAGATAGACTGAAAAGAGCAATTAACATTAAGTGATTAAAAATATTCTGCAGTTAAAATTATAATAATTAACGTTGGCATGACATGTCAAAGAAAACCGTCTTACTATATATGTTTTATTAATTTTAAATGTAAAATGTTACAAAAGGAAAAATTATTTTTTTAATCCTGAACAATATTTTATTCTGTGTCCAGAATAAAAATATCCTGAACAGCTGAATATATTGTATCCCATATGTATTTATCCTATATATATTATATCTTATCTATATTTTATCGTGTATTCAAAATGTGTAAGAATCAGAAGATGGCAAGGGAATGTCTCCTGCAAGCATCAACTATAAAATGTCATTTATATCATCCAATCTTCTTAGACATCTAGGACTCCAGATCCCAGTATGCTTTGATATATAAATTACTAAGAATTACTTATTTAAATTTTTAGAAATTAAAATTACCACAGAACTTAACACTGAGTTCATAAATATTTGGTAATATTATTTTATACTTTTCTAGAGTTTCTACTTTTTCAACCAAAGAGAAAGTCTTCTGCTAAGATTTATCTAAAGCAACAACCAATCTAGACAAATACTAGTAGATTTAGAGACAGAAAACTGAAGCTCAGAGAGAGGTTCACAGGTCACTCTGATAGTTCATAATATTGTGCTTTGGAATTAGATTTCTTAACACGGTGCCTCACACGCATACCACCATATGTCATAGCTATGGCTACAGCTTGGATGCAAGGTTAGGGTTTAATTTCAAAAGAAGAGAAATAAGTCTAAACTTCTAGTTTCAGCTCTGTTATACAAAGTGTTTGGAAATCCTTTCTCCCACCCTTATAAAAGAAATAGCTAGACAAAGTAAAAAATCAGTGACATTTCTTGGACATATTAGAGAATTGAGGTCAAAGGACATCATTACAAAATCTGAAGACACAGGCACATCCAGAGAGACACAGCCAAGATGTATTTTTCTGGAGCAAAATAAACTGGTCCTTCAACTTCTAGTAACAGTTAAATGGTAATTTTTATAAATTTCTGGAGGCTGAATGCAGACTAACTTGAGAGTGAGAAATTCTTTTTGGCCATAATATTAGTGAAGCTCCCATATTTATATGAGTTTACCTCTACAAGATTCTCAAAATGAGCCAAGAAAATTCCACTGACAGGTCTGTCAGGGCAAGAGGGAAACTAACCATTATGAAGTATATATAAAGGTTCTTCATAGTGAAGGCTTGCTCTCTGATAGAAAAGACTTTACTGGGGTTCTAAATGACCTAAGGTAGGGTCAACTCCAGCCTTCTCTGTCTTTCTGTGTCATCTAAAGGAGAAGAAAAAGGCCAAGAAACACTTGTGAAGATTATAGTTCAGAAATGAAGACTCTCTAAAAGACTGATATTTAATCAAAAGATTATAGAATGTTTTCAGTCTCTTATTGTTAAACAATATATCAACAGGTTTCCAATATAATAATAATGGATTACAACTAAAAGAACTTCAAGACACAGAACTCTATTTAGGAAAGAGTTTTTAGCTAATCCTCACATCACCCCAAAAAGGACAGACAAAATAAGGACAATAAGGAAAATGGAAACGTTTGGCACCTACTGCTACAGCAAATATTAAACATAGGCCAGCTCCTAGCCAGGTAAATGTATAATCTTACGCTATAGAACTATTTACAACATCTACTACATAATATGTCATGCCTAACTTTCAACAAAAAGTATAAAGCATGCTAAAAAAAAAAAAAAGAAAGCACATTATCTGCAGAGATAAACCAAGTAGCAGATTGATCTTCAAATAAGAACAAGGTGGCAGGATTTTTAAAATGTCATCAGGATTCAGAATTACACCTCTAGGAGTAATTACAACAACAGTATTTCAACTCAATATAAGGAAGAACATTAAGTTATCACTACCCAATAATAAAATAAACTACATCAGAACATAGTAGGCTTCCTCATTCCCAGAGAGATGCAAGAGGAAATTGATGGCTAAAAGATAAACAGAATGAGTGTTATATGTAATATCTTCTGAATTTCTTTTGAGACTTCAGAATCTATAAATAGATATTTTTACATAATTTCTAATATATTTAAGATAATTGAATGAATGATTTTTAATGAAAAGGCTTTGCTTAAAATTCTTACAATAGCCAGAAAATAATTTTGGCACTAATTTCAGTTGGTGGCACTACACCTAATGCCTAAGAAGGCAGATAACTTCCTTTGCTGTGATGTAATTTTTTTCTTCCTCAAATTGGTACAATAATCAGTTGTACTTTATTTCATATATTTTTGTGTGTTGAATGAAATTTTATTAAGAAAAGAATGAAAAGAATAATTTATATTTTATTATCCCTTGGATTTACAATAATAACTACAGTATTTTTATATTTCTACTCTTTTCTTAAAAATTTAATAGCACCTTCATTTAATATATTAGTATATAATCTTATCATTGTGATTTAAATTGTCACATTATTTCTTGCTGTCATCTCTTTAAGAAGAGAGATGGTTTGCTCTATAATCTTTTGGGGGTAAATAACCCTGTTTGGAATGGTACAGTAAATTTACATGTGGTTGGTGAAAATAGTATTCTAACCATTATAAATCCCTGATGGAAATGTGGGATAGGAGAAAACTTTACAGAATAATATTACGGTATGTGTTTTTACCTATTTTATCTTATTTACCTTTACTTTTGGAGGATCAGAGTCTCACTATGTTGCTCCAGTGGTCTCAACTCCTGGCCTCAAATGATCCTCCTGCCTCAGCTTACCAAAGTGTTGGGATTACAGGTGTGAGCCACAGTGCTCAGTCTCTGTGTGTTTTAATAATTGGAAGAACATGATATCTTTCACACAATATGAAAATGCATATTGAGGAAGGAGGGAGTGCAAATATGTCTAAAAGCGATCAGAATAAGTCTTGACCCATTAACTGTACATATCAAAATCCACACTAGTTTTAGATTCACGGAACACTATGTCTTTTAAAAAATCTATTTAAAAACTATTTATGGTATTTTTTAGAAAATGCACAGGAACCCCTGTTAAGAAATAAAATATTCCTAACAGAGTTGAAAGCCACCGACAACCTTGTCATTTCACATGCCTATTTCACTGTCCTTCCCAATCAGAATAATCATTATGAACTTGGTGTTTATAATACCCACATATTTTATGCCATTTCTTTCCAGGCACTTTTGTGACACTTAGAAACTTTTAGTTATATTTAAGAAATGCACACTGAAACAGATATAGTTCTATGATGTATTTACTGTTCAACAACAAGAGACACCAATTGTATACTGGAGTAGAAAACATGGACTAGAATTCAGAGGCTTAATTCAAAATTAATATGAGGTTCATAGGTTCAGGACTTGACATGAATTAGACTGAGAGGAAGGAGTTCTGGCTGTTCATTAACTGGCAAGTTTCTTATCAATACACCTTATTTTCTTAATGTTTACAATGAAGGGGTGAAACTAGGTTAGTAATTTCAAACTTTTTACCAAAACAACATGCTTTTCGATTGTTTCGTTTTTTTCAAAATACGTACTGTGATTTATGACACTAGTAAAAGTACCTGGTCTATATTTTCTAGTTCATAAATTATTACAAAGTCATCAACAGATTTTCTGGTCTGTGTAAGGCACTCAATGTTGTTCCTCTGAGTAATTTTAATTCTAATGTAGATGAAAAAATATGTCATTTTAATATACCTGTAGTACATTCTTACACTGGGTATATAGAGTCTCTGTGTGTGTGGGGGGGGGCGGGGGGCAGTAAGGGGCAATATCTGAAGGATGATCCTTAAGTATCTAGAGTAAATTGAGTCAGAAGTCTATTTGGAATTCAGGTGACAGCTTCAATTTCAAAAAGATCTTTTTACAGGTCTTTCTATGCTTTGCCATCAATAATTCAACTAAACATACAATCCTGGCGTCATTCTCATCTTTTGAGAGAATGATACGTATGCATCCCAGCTACATGATAAACACAGACGTATTAAATTTATTTACATTTGAAGTTTGACTATAAGTTGCAGTAGTCTACATAACTAAGAGTCTCTTTTACTCTAAACACCTGTATTTTCACATGTTGGTTATCATATTCAGTGTTTCAAGACTGAAGGTACAGTGTTACAAGTGCTGAAGGTCCAATGAAATCATTATCAAAATTTGGTCCATGCACATCTGCATTAGAATCACCCATAACACTTGCTATATTCTGAGTTCTGGAGAACTTACTCAGACCTAATGCATCAGAACGCAGGGCATGAAGATCTTGACGTAGAATAAATAACAACAAAGAATTGCATTTTAGTTAAGTTTCTTAGCTGATTCTTTTTTTCACAACTTCTCTCTAGCACAAGAGCCAAGTTCTCCTCTCCAGTTCCATTATAGCCCCTGGGATCTGTTCCACCATCAGAATAAGAACAACAACAATAACAACAATACAATATTCTAGAACTTGAATTGACATAAATTCTCAGCTCTTCATTAGAAACATAATTTAATTTGTGAAATAAATGAGACTTAATATTTATAGGGACCCAGATCGCTACTGACAAGAATCTGAGTCTAGGAAGTACTTAACATAGTTAGAATCACTGCAGTAATTACAAGAAAAGTTCTGTAATGTTAGTTGTTAGTTGTTGGTGTGCAGAAGAGATTTTATCTTCGAGAATAGAGCATAATTACCAAATTGGAAATATAAAAACTCATCCCAGAAGCAGTATGTTAATTAACTTACTTAAAAACATGTTGTCTTTACGTTTTGACTTTGATTATAACAGAGTGAAGCTGGTGTGTGGGTGGGGTACAGGTAGTGCGGCAAGGGATGGGGTGAATAAAATATCTTCCAGCTCTTTGGTTGTCAAAATTAATATGAGATTCATAGGTTCAGGACCTGACATAAATTAGACTGAGGAAGGAGAAATGTTAATGGAACTTGAAAATAAATCCCATAGCACATGTACAGGATTTTTTTTTAATGTGGTGATTATTCCCAGCTGCACCATTATAATGACTTTCTGAAGAGTGAACTTAGCATCTTGAGGTCCTTTTGCGGGGAGAGAGAAGAGGCAAGTTGGGACAAAGCATCATATTTTTAGTGACAGGAAACCAAAACAGTCAATTTTTCTTAATCACTAAATTATATAAAAAATAACATAATAAAATTTATTTAATTTTAAATGCAAATAAAGTACTGAAAGCGCTAATTAAAATTATTCTAAAGGTTTGGTTTTATTTTATGTTAACTGGAGAAAAACATTTAAATTTTATCTTTAAAATAAAACATTGATTGGGTGACCTTAATCATGTCTGTATGCTCCAGAGTGACTACCTGTGTGATCACGTCTCCATGGAAATCCCCACAATTCATTAGGTCCTTGTTAATCAAAATGTGGTGCTTGGCCCGGCGCGGTGGCTCTCACCTGTAATCCCAGCTCTTAGGGAGAGGCGGGCGAATCACGTGGTCCAGAGATCGCGATAGACCATCCTGGCCAACACGGTGAAACCCTGTCTCTACTAAAAATATAAAAATTAGCTGGGCGTGTTGGCGTGCGCCTGTGGTCCCAGCTGCTCGGGAGGCCGAGGCAGGAGAATGGCTTGAACCCAAGAGGCGGAGGTTGCAGTGAGCAAAGATCGCTCCACTGCACTCCAGCCTGACGCCTCGTAACAGAGTGAGACTCTGTCTCAAAACAAACAAACAAAAAAACAAACAAACAAAACAAACAAACAAACAAACAAAAACTGGTGCTTGAACCTGCAGCATCAGCATCAGCATCTCCTGGGAACCTGAAAGAAACATAGGCTCTCAGGCCCCAACCCAGACTTGCTGAATTGTGATCTGCATCATCATAAAATCTCAGTTGATTCAACTGAACATGAATGTTTTAAAACACTGATTTAGGCTATTAAATAAACTGCCTCTTTTTAATTACTTTGAAAAAGAAATACTTAAAAAACAAGATTTTATTTTGCAAGGGCCCAAGACAATTGAACAACTTACTATTGCACAACATAAAATGATTTTAGACCTGGAGGGGTTTTTGAAACTATTTTATCCAATCCTTTGTTTTACAGATTAGGAATCTAAGAGCTCAAAAGATAGAATGATAGGCCCAAGTTCACACAGCTATTTAATTAGAGAACTGAAATGCAAGCTTGGATGTCTTGGTTTCCAATTCAAACATGGAAAGAAAGCAAGACTGAAAATAGTCAGTGACATTTCAATTATTTTTACAGATATTTCATACCAAAAAGAAAAATACAATTATCTTCACTTTTGCCTCACAAACATGTATATATACAATTAATTGTTTTCTTGGTTTATACAATAATTGGGGCAAGCTGTCATCTGTACTTACAGACACATTTTAAAATCAGATTTCTTTTTACACTAGAACCTCTTTTCTGCTAGCTCTGCTCATCTGGACCACTGCTATTCTACTCTGCTAATCATTTTAATGCTGTTGTGTTTATCTCTGATGACAGATGAGCTCACTAAACAGGCACACTATTGTGAAAACAATTGGTTACCAGGGATCAAGGGAGAAAGGCTCTTTTCAAGACAGAAGAGCACTGGAGAGAGTGGACTGGGTGTTTCTTTTTCAATGGTGGGTAACTAGCCCTTGAGTAGTGCTGAGTCAAAGGAAAACCACCAAGCCCAGAACCCTCACAGCAGGTAAAGCTGTGCCCTGTTAAGAGAAAGTCACTTCACCAACACTAAGACGTCACGGCACCAGTGTGCTGCTGAGGCGGTTCAAATTATGACATACATGCTGTTTAAATGCTAATCTTTACAAAACATTGACCAAGCGATATATGGAGCATAAGACGAATAAAGAGTTGTAGAGGACTAAAGATTGAGAAATTAAGAAAATGTTTTTAAAATTTATCTTTATTTGGTGTTTATTTGCCAATATAAAAATAGATAAAAATCTATAAAATTATTAAAATGTATTATGTTACAATTCTAAATTTTCTTTGACACCTAAATCATATATTAACACTAAGTTAGGCAGTGAAAAAGATGATTAAGCAGCCCCCTAATATCTATTTGAGTTACATCCTATCTTCTCTGGAATTTTATCTCTGACCAACTTGATCCCCTTACCTCCTGTGAAATTTTGATATTGGAGGATATATAGCTGACAGACAGAGAAAGAGGAAAGGAGAGAGAGAGAGAGAGAGAAAGAGAGAGAGTAGTGAGGAGGGGAGGAGTAAAATGAAGCCAGAAGATGTAACCTAAAGTGTTTAAACTTGAATAAATATGCAAATGTGCAGTTAGATTACATATTTATTTTCCCATTGTTCTTCTAAAATTAAATTTTTAACTGATGTGTCATACCCTGTGCATTTTATAAATGATTTCTAAGTATTCTCTTTTGGAACACTCCATTGAATATGGAATACCTGCAAGAAAAGATATGCAAAATTGCTGCAAAGTATGTATGGAGCTCAGCACTATAGAACACATTTGTTAGGAAATATATCTACTGCAAATAAACAATGAAAATTCCTAGGTAACCTTAATGTGCAACATGCATGTAACATACAGCCAACTATTTTTTTAGATAAGGATATAAGTGTTCCAGGCATGCCAGTCTCCTGACTGTCCTTGGATTCCTCTGTATGAACTAAATCTTATAAATTGGTGTAAATTCCCTCTCTATTCTACATGAGTTAAAACAGTATTTCTTTTATCCCCCTCACTTTGTATTCTGGGAGGCTATCAGCTTGTGAGTGGCAGCTGCTCAATGAATGGAGCTATGGCTGAAACACAAAATGCATAGCAATGTGAATCACATACAATCTCTCTCGAATACACCTAGAAAGAGGAAGTATAAAACCTTCCCATGGGCACTATTTTGTTATTTTTCTTATTTTTGCTGTTGTTGTTTGTCCCTGGGCCAGATTGTTTTTCATTCTCTAGAATATAGACGACTTTTTTTTCTCTAGGATGTAGAGATGACAATGTGGTTTTTAGAATTAAGCTACAGAACATAAACGAAAATAAATTAGTGCCAAAAACTTCTCGTTCTAGGAATGTGGAAGAAAAAAGAGAAATGCTCAGCAAACAATCTAGAAATGTAGTATGAGAAACAGCAAACATCCTTTTAGCTGAGTTTGCAAAAAAGAGAAATCCCAGCTGATAAGAAATGAAAGGACAGGCCGGGTGCCATGTCTCATGCCTGTAATCCCAGCACTTTGGGAGGCTTGAGGTTAGGAGTTTGAGACCAGTCTGGCAAACACGGTAAAAATTAGCTGGGCTTGGTGGTGGGCTCCTGTAATCCCAGCTACTCAGGAGGCTGAGGCAAGGAGAATTGCTTGAACCTGGGAGACAGAGGTTACAGTAAACTGAGACCATGCCATTGCACTCCATTCTGGGCACCAAGAATGAAACTCGAAGGAAGGAAGAGAGGAAGGAAGGAAGGAGAGAGAGAAAGAAAAAAGAAAGAAAGAGAGAGAGAGAAAGAAAGAAGAAAGAAAGAGAGAGAAGGAAGGGAGGTAGGGAGGGATGGAAGGGAGGTAGGGAGGGATGGAAGGAAGGAGAGAGAGAGAGGAAGGAGGGAAGGAAGGAAGGAGAGAGAGAGAAACAAAGGAAGGGAGGGAGGGGAAGAGAGGGAGGGAAGGAGGGGAAGGGAGGGAGGGAGGGAGGGGAGGGAGAGAAATGCAAGGACAAAACACAACACAAAACAGAAATGAAAGGAAAACATACAACACAAAACAGTGTAAACAGAAGCTAACCTTGCCATCAGATACTGTGGGCTTTATATTTCTAGGGCTTCTTCTCTGATACCCACATGTAGAAAGCAGAGGAGGCCTTTTATACTTACATAAAATGAAGAATTGGAATTGAGATCCCTACGTAATGTCTGAACTCATACCTGGCTGATCATTTTGTAGAAGAGTAATCTAGGAACAGTTGCTTGTCTCTGACTGGCTTGGAGTGAGGAAAACATCTCTTTAAGATTCTGTAAACAGAGGTCTCTGCTTTACGCTTGCTTAACACACACACACACACACACACACACACACAGAGGAATGATCAGTTCAATCTAATGATTACTTCAACAAAAGAAAGAGAAAGGCAAGGTGAAAAATTAATTGGTTCTATGCCTTTAAAAATTTCTTAAAACCATTATTAGTTAAGGAGGGAGGTAAAAAATACTTCAGGCAAAAAGGAAGACATATGCAAAGGTCCTGAGTTGGAGAAAATAGGGCACATTTGAAGAATCAAATGAGCTCTCATGAAAAAAGAAGTGAGACAGCAAGAGATACTAGAGTTGGAGTGATTGAAGACAAAGTATGAAACCACGTGTACAAACAGCTCAAAATAGGCAGAGTTGCATAAAGTAAACAAAATTTGGGAATGGACACATTTGTCCATGACTAATTATTAAAGGCATTTTGATGGGCTACTGCATTTCACAAAATGAGAGATCATCTTATTATTTTAGATACATCTGTGGCAAAGGACTACATGAATGCCATTGTCATTTTTTGAATCCAAACCCTAGGTCCTTGAGCTAGAACTAACAATACTATACATAGTTCCTGGACAACTTTCTAGACTTACTCTTGCCTTGAACAGATTGGATACTGTAGTAGGTGGTTGTCTTCCCTAAATATGCGCATTTAACAAAATCTATTACTATATTTCCTTACATGGCAACAAAAGCTATGACTATATTTCCTTACATGGCAAAAGGGACTTTGCAGATGTGATTAAATTAAGAATCTTGTGATAGGGAGGTTGTCTTGGGTTATCTAAGTAGGCCCAGCATAATCATCAAGGTTTGTTTTGTTTTGTTTTTATTGTACTTTAGGTTCTGGGGTACATGTGCAGATCATGCAGGATTGCTGCATAGGTACATACATGGCAAGGTAGTTTGCTGCCTCCATCCCCTCAACACCTATATCTGGCATTTCTTCCCATGTTATCCCCTGCAACCTGTCCCTCCCCTAGCCCCCCAACGCTGTCCCTCCCCTAGCCCCCCAACAGACCCCAGTGTGTGATGCTCCCCTCCCTGTGTTGATGTGCTCTCATTGTTCAACATCCACCTGTGAGTGAGAACATGTGGTGTTTGATTTTCTGTCTTCTGTCAGTTTGCTGAGAAAGATGGTTTCCAGATTCATCCATGTCCCAACTGGAAAAAAACACCTTAAACTTCATATGGAACCAAAAGAGAGCCCACATAGCCAAGACAATCCTAAGCAAAAAGAACAAAGCTGGAGGCATCATGCTACCTGACCTCAAACTATACTACAAGGCTACAGTAATCAAAACAGCCCAGTACTTGTACCAAATCACCAAGGTTTTTATGAGAGGGGAGCATTTGAGACAGAGTCAGAGGAGACAGGACAATGGGAGAAGAGATTAGAGTGAGGTTGCCACAAACTTAAAAAAAAAAAGGCAGCTTCTGGAAGCGGAAAAAGGCAAGAAACTGATTCTCTCTTATAGCCCTCAGAAGGAATACAGCCCTGCTGACTGATTTTAGATGTCTGACCTCCAAAACTGTAAGATAATAAAGTTGGGTTGCTTGAAGTCACTAAATTTGAGGTGATCTGTTAAAAAAAAAACAGACATTGGAAACTAATAGAGATACTTAGCATAAGTTGAATGAAGGCATAAGGGTAAGTTAATTGCAAAGATTTTTTGATAGCTAATTTTGATAAACACATCCAAGTCCACAGTTACACAATTCAACAATACAGATGTGTGCTGTCTAATACAGTAGCTACTAGCTACATGTGGCCGTTGAGGACTGGAAGTGTGACTAGTTCTAATTGAGATAGGCTTAAAGGGTAAAATATATAGTGGATTTATTATATGTAGCATGAAAAAAATATAAAATATCTCAGTAATAAATTTATAAGTTATATGTTGAAATAGTAATATTTTGGATAGATTGAGTTTAATTAAATATATTGTTGAAATGGGTTTCACCAATTCTTTTTACTTTTTAAAATGTGACTACTAGGATATTTAAAATTACCTGTGTAGGAGGGGGAGCTGGATGGCCAACTAGAAGCCTCTATCAATTGTCCTCCTTGCAGAAACATCAAATTCATCAGCTATCCACACAAAAGCACCTTCATAAGAACCAAAAATCAGCTTATATACCAGCTGGCCACAAAGTAAGGGAAAGCACCAAGCAGGCTTTGGGGGTCCCCAGTTTAGGCCTTGGCTCTAGAACAATATTTCTGGACCTGCTCTGGGCCAGTGAGGAGTCCACTACCCTAAAGGCAGTGTTCTAAGCCTGGCAGCTATCACCGCAGGCTAACTGAAAAGCTCTTGGTCATTGAATGAACATTGGTTGTAGGCAGGCAGGCATTATTCACTGTGGGCATGGAATGGTGGTGGCCGTGAAGAGCGATTCCTCTGTTTATGGAAAAAGAAGACAAGAAGGAGAAGAACTGTGATTTGTGGTTTTGGTACCAGCTCAGCCATGCTGGAATAGAGAACCAGGTAGATTCCTAAGGGCTCCAATTCCAGGCTCTGGTTCTAAAACAGCATCTCCAGACTTGCCCAAGAACAGGGGGAGCTCAAAGCCATGAAGAAAATGACTCAAGCCTGGCTAGATTCATCACCTGCTGATTGTAGAACCCTAGTGCCTTGAACAAATGTAGGTGGTAACCAGGCAGTGGTTACTAGGGGCCAGGAGCTAGACCCAGTGCTGTGCTGGCTTCAGATCTGTGGTGGCCACAGGGGTGTTTGTGTGTTTCACCCCTCCCCCAGCACCAGGTAGCTCAGGACAGAGACTGAGAGAGAGAGTCTGTTTTGGAGAAAGTAAGGGGAGAGAACAAAAGTCTCTGCTTGGGGGTACTCCAGAGAATTATTCCAGATTTTACCCAAGTTCAACAAGGTGATACCTCTATGAGTCAGCAAGAGCCACATCATTACTGGGCTTGCAGTGTTCGCTAATGCAGATACAGCTGCTGTGACTGAAAACTTAGATGACAACACCCATGCCCCTTTGAATACCTGGAAAGTCTTCCCAAAAAGGACACTACAAACAAGCCCAGACCATCATGACTAAAATAAATTCAAAACTCTTCAATGCCCAGACACCACTGAACATCTATATGCACCAAGAACATCCAGGAAAATATGACTTCACCAAACAAACTAAATAAGGTACCAGTGATCTATCCAGGAAAGACAGAGACTTATGAACATTTCAGATGAAGACTTCAAAATAGCAGTTTTGAAGAAACAAAAAAATCAGGATAACAGAGAGAAAGAACTCAGAATCCTATTATACAAATTTATCAAAGACATCAAATTAATTTTAAAGAATCAGGCAGAAAATTCTGGAGCTGAAAAATGCAGTTGATACACTGAACAATACATCAGAGTCACTTAGCAGTGGAACTGATCAAGTAAAGGAAAATATTACTGAGCTTAAAGACAGGCTATTTGAAAATACGCAGAAGAGACAAAAGAAAAAAAAAATAAAGAATGGCTACAAGGTTTGGAAAATAGCCTCATAAGGGCAAATCTAAGAATCATTGGCCTTGAAGAGGAAGTAGAGAGAGTGACTAGGTTAGAAAGTTTGTTCAGTTAATAACAGAGAATTTCACAAACATAAAGAAAGATGTTAACATTCAGGTAGAAGAGGGTTATAGAACACCAAGGAGATTTAATTCAAATAGGACTACCAGAAGACACTGAATAACCAAACTCTCAAAAGTCAAGGATAAATAAAGAAACTTAAAGGCAGAAAAAAAAAACCAAAAAAAAAAAAAAAAACACAAAGGAGAAGAAAAGAAAGAAAAAGGAAAGAAAGAAAAAGAAAAAAGATAAAACAAGCTGAGGTATTTCACCAATATCAGGCCTGTCCTACAAGAAATGCCTTCAGAAATCTTCCAGAGGTACAAAACTCACTGGTAATAGCAGGTCCACAGAATAACAGAACATTTTAAGACCATGATTGTGATGTAAACTACTCATGTCTTGAGTGGAAAGATTAACAAATGAACCAATCAAAATTAATAAGTACAACAGCTTTTCAAGACTCAGATAGTACAAACAAACAGAAATAATAAAGTTTAAAAGTAGAGAAAAGTTGTTAAAGTATACATTTTTTGTTAGTTTTCCATTTGCCTGTTTGTTGTTTATGCAATCAGTGTTAAGTTGTCATCAAGTTAAAATAATAGGTAATAGGATATTATTTGTAAGCCTCGTGGTAGCCTCAAAAAACATACAACAGGTGCAGAAAATATTAAAACATACCATCAGAGAAAATCACCTTCACTAAATGGAAGACAGGAAAAATGGAAAAAAAAAAGATTAAAAATCAAAAAACAACCAGAAAACAAATATCAAAATGGCAGGTATAAATTCTTACGTATCAATAATAAAACTGAATGTAAAGGGACTAAACTTTCCAATCAAAAGACATAAAATAGCTGAGTGGATTTAGAAAAAGTCCCACTGGTCTGTTGACAACAACAACAACAACAAAAAACACAATTCACCTATAAAGACACACAGACTAAAAATAAAGAGATAAATAAAGATAGTTAATGCCAACGGAAACAAAAAAAGCAGCAGTAGTTATATCAGATAAATGAGATTTCAAAACAAAAACTATAAAATAGACAAAGACAGTCATTATATATAATGATAAAAGAGCAAATCCAGCAAGAGAATATAATAGTTGTAAATACTGGAGCACCCAGATATATAAACCAAATTTTATCAGAGCTAAAGAGACCACAATACCATAAAAATTAGAGACTTTAACACCCCACTTTCAGCATTGGACAGATCATCTAGACACAATATCAACAAAGAGACATCAGATTTAATCTGCACTATAAACCAAGTGGACCTAATAGATATTTACAAAACATTTCATTCCATGGTTGCACAATGTACATTATTCTTCTCAGCATGATAATTATTCTCAAGGATAGACCATATTTTGGGCCACAAAAGAGTCTTTACAAATTAAAATTATTGATATTGTAACAAGTATCTTCCTTGATCACAACGGGACAAAACTAGAAATCAGTAACAAGAGGAATGGAGAAAACTATAAAAGTATATGGAAATTAAACAAAATGTTCCTGAATGACGAGTGGGTCAGTGAAGAAATTAAGAAGAAAATTTAAGGGCTGGGCATGGTGGCTCATGTCTGTAATTCCAGCACTTTGGGAGGCCAAGGCCAGTGGATCACTTGAGCTCAGGAGTTCTAGACCAGCCCGGGCAACACAGTGAAACCTTTTCTCTATAAAAATTAGTCAGACATTGTGACACATGCCTGTAGTCCCAGCTACTTTAGAGGCTGAGGTGGAAGGACCTCTTGAGTCTGGGAGACAGAGGTTGCAGTGAACTGAACCGTAATAAAATGCCTCCCCCTACAAAAAAAAAAAAAAAAAAAAAAGGACTAGGACCCAATGGCCTCACTGCTGAATTTTACTAAGCATTTCTTAAAGAATTAATACCATTCCTACTGAAACTACTCTGGAAAATAGAAGAGAAGGGAATACTTCCTTCCAAACTCATTATTTTAAACCAGAATTACACAGATATCAAAATAAGACAGACACAAGAGAAAAATAAAATTGTAGGTCAAAATCCATAAAAAAACGTTGATGTAAAATCCTCAACAAAATGCTAGCAAATTGAATTCAACAACACATTAAAAAAGTTTATTCATTATAACCAACTGGGATTTATCCCAGGGATGAAAGGATGGTTCAACATATGCAAATCAATTGATGTGATACAGTGTGTCTACAGAACAAAAAAAAACACAAAATCATTTCAACTGATGCTGAAAAACTGATGCTGGTAAAATTCAACATTCCTTAATGATATGAAGCCTTAAAAAATTGGATATAGAAGGGACACACTTCAACAAAATAAAAGCCATATATGACAGACTCACAGCCAGTATCATACTGAACGGGAAAAAACAGAAAGCCTTTCCTCTAAGATCTGGAACAAGACAAGGATACCCACTTTCACCACTTCTATTCAACATAGGGCTAGAAGTACTAACTAGAGCAATCAGACAAGAGAAAAAGATAAAGGGCAACCAAATTGGAAAGGAAAAGTAAAATTATGCTTGTTTGCAGAGGTATGATCTTATATAAGGAAAATCCTAAGGACTCCACCAAAAAAAATGATTAGAACTGATAAACTATTCAGTAAAGTTGCAGAATACAAAATCAATTTACACAAGTCAGTAACGTTTCTATATGCCAACAGCAAATAATCTGAAAAAGAAATTAAGAATGGGATCCTATTTACAGAAACTACAAATAAAATGAAACACCTAGGAATTAATTTAACAAAAAAGTGAAAGATCTCTACATTGAAAACTGTAAAACATTGATGTTTCAATGTAAGAAATGGAAAAGGACAGAAAAATATGAAATGATAGCCCATGTTCACGGATTGGAAGAATCAATATTGTTAAAATGTCCATACTACCTAAAGCTACCTACAGATTTATTTCAATCCTTATCAAAATACCAATGAAAATCTTCACAGAAATAGAACAAAACAATTCTTAAATTGATATGGAACCACAAAAGACCTAGAAAAGCCAGCGTTACTGTGGGCAAAAAGAGTAAACCTGCAGAAATCAGATTACCTGACTTCAAATTATACTATCAAGCTTTAGTAACCAAAACAGCATGATACTGGCATAAAAACAGGCACATAAACCAAAGGAACAGAATAGAGAACCCATAAATGAATCTACACATCTACAAGGCAATTCATTTTCAACAAGTGTGCCAAGAACATACATTGGAGAAAGGATGGTCCCTTCAATAAATAGTGGTGGGGAAACTGAATATCTATATGTAGAAGAATGAAACTAGAACCCTCTCTTGCCAAATACAAAAAATAAATCAAAATAGATTAAAGACTTAAATCTGAGACCTCAAATTATGAAACTACTGCAAGAAAACATTGGGAAAATTCTCCAGGACATTAGACTGGGTAAAGATTTCTTGAGTAATACCCAACAAGCACAGGTAACCAAAGCAAGAATGGATAGATCAGATCACATCAACTTAAAAAGCTTCTGAACAGCACAGGATACAATCAACAAAGTGAAGAGACAATCCACAGAATTTGAGAAAATATTTGCAAACTGCCCATCTGACAGATGATTAATAATCAAAATATATAAGGAGTTCGAACAACTCTAGTAGCAAAAAATATAATAATACAATTAAACAATGGGCAAAAGATATAAATAGATATTTCTCCAAAGAAGACATACAAATGGCAAACAGATAGCTAAGAATATAATTCGATTGCTTGTAACATAAAGAAAGAATAAAGTGATAGATATCCCATTTACACTGATGTGATTATTATGCATTGTATGACTATATCAAAATATCTCATATGTCCCATAAATATATAATAAATAGTAGGTATGATATAGTCATACCTGCTAGGCACACATAAAAATTGAAAATAAATAAAACTAAAAACTACCTATGTCACTAGTATCAGTTTTCTATTATATAGTACTGATGTAAACATTTCCGCAATAGCTCCATACTTCAGACATCTTCACAGATTTAGAAATTCTATAAACTCAGCATTAACCTCAAAATGAGATAGTATAGACATTTAGGAAATGCTGTGAAACAAGTAAGTTCATGTATAATACATAAGTACGTTCTAGCTCAGCGTATACATATGGGTATTTTTACATACATTAAAATCACTAAAATAACCATTTTTCTGTGACATTTCAGTCATTATCAATTTTAAATTCTAGTGCTCTTTGAAATTTTGATATAAATATTGACTTTTCAATCTCTTGTTTTGCTTCTCTGGATATGGCATTATTTTTCTCTTTTCCAGGCTAAACAAACCTCCGCTGAATTAGAATAATGCATCTGAGAGAAAAAAAAATGGTTTTGTTCATCTTGGCAAATACTTTGCATTCATTTAACAATGTTCGCTGTTGCATATACGGCAAGAGAATAAACTGAATACTAACAAATCAATACAATAAATCTATTAACTGAATACTAGAAATATTAGGAAATATAAATTTTAGCAAGTCCCTTTATATTCTGAGCTTTTGAATCTCAATCAGTTGAAATATTTCTTGTTATATTTCATAATTATGTAAAGCTCATTAAAATCAGCCTAAGTTATTCTTGCTGCTTAGTAAATTGTTTTTATTTTACTTAATTAAGTACCAAAAATCCTACCATATTTTACAATAATGTGTAACTATGTAATATTTAGTGTGGATCATAAAGAATAAATAAAATTTCAGAGAAGAAACAATAAGTTATAGTTGCAATCAAATCATAGTTTGGACCTTGAATAAATGAGAGGTGCATTTGAAAGTCATTTCCATGGCAGCCCATTTGTCGATTAAATTTATCTCATCGTGAAAATATAGAGCCACAATTATCATTATTCATGTAATGTATGGGAATTCATTCCAAGTGTCACATCTGTCTCTGTCGCCTATCTGCATTTATTCCAAATGCATTTAAAGGACAATTGTTCCAAAAGGGTAACTTAAAAATCAGCTTTCAAGTTTTAATTTTATTTGGAAAATCAGATAGGAATCCAAATATCTTTGTCCACAAAATAAGTCCAGCAAAGATTATTTCACCACATTCAAAGGGTCTAAGTCCTAATTGAAATTATTATAAACTTTTGTTCTAGGCAAAGTTTATTAATATAAACCTTCCATTTATATTAAAGGTGTTAAATATTTTGGATTGCCTCTGTTATAACCACCCATATTCACTACAAAGAAAACTTGGTACACAGAGAAAAAGAAGATTTTTTAATTGCCAGAGAGTTTTGCTTCTGTTTTTTAATTTGTTTTCATTAGGAAAGCAAGCAATCAATTATAACTTTTATATGAGCTCCAGTGAATAGTAAGTAAGAAATTAAAGTGCATTGGTAAAATAAGAACTTGTATATTGAGGATAAAAGGCTAATGGATGAATGTTGGGTTATCATGGTTTTAAAGGAATGTCAGAAAGACAGGTGTACATACAGGAAGGTAAGGGAAAAAGCAGCCTAAAGAGTATAAAGAAGCCCAGAGAAAAAGGGCCATGTCACAGAAAACAGAAAAGCATAGCAGCATAAGTTTGGGTTACATATCACAAAGCCATCAAGTAAGATAAGGACTTAAAAAGGTCTATTAGATACAGAAATTTGAAGCTATATAGTGACATTTTATTGGCGGAATGAAATTTTTGTTGGAAATTCAAAGGAAGGGAGTCAGATTATGATTAGTAGATATAGACTCTTGAAAGCTTTCAGAAGAATATTTGTCTATACCATGTGTATTTATATAAGGTTTGTTATGTTAATTTTCAAAAGTACAGAAGCCAAAAAATATAATTATTGGTATTATTTTACCACCTGCTTCTATCCCATTTTTCTTGCAGAAACTCTTTCTGAAAAAAACATGTTATTGAGTTATCAACATCTAAATATATTACTATATATTTTAGACTCTCTTTTTCTTATTTTAATTAACCTCCCCCATGTAAGAGAGCAATAGAGAATTTGGCATGGGAGAGTTAAGTTGGCACTGCATTGAGATATGTGTCACTTTGTGGAAATCTCTATTTTCTAAGGGAAATGTAGGTTTTTAATAGTTTTATGAAAACTCAGTAACAGGCTTCTATCAGTTATAAAAAGTTCTGTAATACTAAATTAAAATTGAAAATATTTATTTGGCACTCGTGTTTTAAAATATATTTTGTTTTATCCACCAAAAGAATCTGGAAACAAAGGCATCAATAGTAACATGCACATCTATAAACAGATGTTGGTTTTTAAATATCATTATCTGCGTAAAGGAACCAAAAATTCTTGAAGACGTTATGTCTGGTCTGGCAATATTTAGGTGACACTGGGGCATCTTATTTTGCCAGAAAGAAAAGGGATATCCAAGACTAACTGAAATGTATCAAGGGGACACAGAAGCCAGCTTGAATAAGTTTCTTTTGTGAACATTTTGAGAGTTGAATATCAAAAACTTATGGATGGCCGGGCATACTGGCTCAGGCCTGTAATCTCAGCACTTTGGGAGGCTGAAGTGGGCAGATCACCTGAAGTCAGGAGTTTGAGACCAGCCTGGCCCACATGGTGAAACCCTAAAAATACAAAAATTGGCTGGGCCTGGTGGGGGGTGTATGTCTGTAATTGCAGCTACTTGGGAGGCTGAGGCAGCAGAATCGCTAGAACCCAGGAGGCAAAGGTTGCAGTGAGCCGAGATCATGCCACTGCACTCCAGACTGGGCAACAAAATGAAACTTTGTCTCAAAAAAAAAAAAAATTACAGACTCTAATTGATTTTAAAATACTGAGTAAACAAAAATCCAAGAATGAATAAAAAATGAGAAGGAAAAGAAACTAATTTACCATTATTAGAGTAGACTATTTCACCAAGGCTTTACTCCGAAAATTTGATAAAGTAAAATTATCTACCTAGTCTTTATATAAAGAAATGAGTTCCTTGTTTGATGAAGAAAATCTCTTTATAGAAGAATGCCAGCAAATATATTGCATTAGTCTATTCTTGCACTGCTATAAAGAAGTAACTGACACTGAGTAACTTATAAAGAAAAGAGATTTAATTGGCTCATGGTTCTGCAGGTTGTTCAAGAAGCATAGCGGTAGTGGCATTTGCTTCTGGGGAGGCCTCAGGAAGCTTCCAATTATAGTGGAAGACAAATAGAGAGAAGCACTCCACATAGCCAGAGAAGGAGTAAAACAGAATGAATGGGGAGATGCTGCACACTTTTAAACAACCTCATCGTAGGAAAACTCACTATCATGGGAATAGTACTAAGCAGGGATGGCACTAAACTATTCATGAGAAATCCACCCCCACGATCCAGTCACCTACCACCAAGCCCTATCTCCAACACTGGAGATTACAATTCAACATAAGATTTGGTAGGGACACCGATCCAAAGCATATCATATATATTATACATAATGTTACAATTTTGAAAAAAAAACATAATTTTGCAATTCACAGTAAAGTAATTGATTCAGGCAAGGACCATGAATTGCTACAACTGATAAGAACAAAAAGTTGCTGGAGAAAGAATGCAAAAATGCACAATGCAAAAAAAATCCCTTTCTTTACCGGGCACACACATTTTTAAACCTGTGTGGGGGGTGTGTGTGTGTGTGTCTGTGCATGTGTGTGTGTGTGTGTATTTATATCTTTATAATGAAAGTGTGTGTGTGTGCGTGTAAGTGTGTATCTGTATAATGAAAATATAAGTTCATATTATCCCCTTAGAGGTATGACCAAATTTAGCACCACTAGTAGTCTCGACAAATGTGCTTAACCCAAACAGATTTAAGGCATTAGACCTAATTTTGAGTTTATTAAAAATAAAGTAACACAAAAAAATACTATGACATGATGCAGAAACAGTTAGACATATCTGAAATGTGAAATACTCAACAGAAGTACTAATCTGGTCATTTAGAAGAGTCAATTTCATTGCAAAAATGTGAAGGAACTCTTTCCGATTATAAGATATGTAATAACAAAGTGCAATATTTGAACCTTGACTATATTGTGATTTGGAAGACGAAAAGGTAATAAAATATGTTATTAATTTATGATAATACATTTGAGACAATTGGAGAAAACAAGATGGTCTTACTAAAGTTTTATTGAATAATATCATAAATATTATTTGTGATATTAAATACTACTGAGAAGTTATTTTTCTTAGCTATGACACTGACATTATAATTAATGTGGTGGAATACCCTGTTTGAAACAGTTAGGGATGAACTATTCTAACATTTCTAACAACTTTTTTATATTGGAAATGTTTTTATATCGAAACATTTTATAATAAAGCTGGGGAAATAATTTTAAAATAATTGCTGAAAATTCTTAAATGTATATGCCCAGTCCAAATTACTCTCTCTACTTCAGATGCACATTATCAACTGCCTTTTCAAAATCTCAACTTAGTGAATAAACATTTCCAACTGTCCATGGCCAAACATGAACTCCTGATCTTTCATCCTAAAAGATATCTACCTGCAATCTTTCACATCTCAGATGAGTGGAATTCTTTCATTCCAGTTCCTCAAGCTAAAATCTTAGAAAATACCCTTAATATTACATTTCTGAAACTCCATTTCCAATATGCCAGGAAATCTTGTAGGCCCTAAAGTCAACATGTATTCAGAATCTCATTGTGTCCACTGTTACGACTCTTGCCCAACCCATTGTCTCAAACTCTTACTCAAATTCCTGGAATAGCCTCCTAAATGCCTAATTTCCTTCCTTGCCAATTTGGAGTCTATTCTTAACCCAACATCCGTGTCATGGTTCAGTGGTCCAGGGCGTGCAGGGAAGTTCTGCCAGGTAAAACATAAGACTTTACAGTAGTTGTATTTGTTGCCATTGCATAGCCAATGAAGATGGAGAGAAAGTCCAGTAAAAGGATCTTTTACGAAATGACCTAGTAATTTCATATATCAATTCTTTTCTTATACCATTGGCCAAAATCGGTCACATGGTGACAGCTAGCTATAGAAGCAACAAGGAGACACATTTGTGTGGGTGGATGATAATGAATCTAGCTAAATATCAGAGTATCTGTTTCTAAAAGAAAGCATGGTAAACCATAAACTAGGAGCAGTTAGAATAACCCTCAATTCACCGTTCTTGCCATGTAAGCATCCATGCAGTTATTGCATCCAGCCTCCAATCCAAGATTTTGTGATGTGCAATCTTCTTTATCATGTCTGAATTTGGCTCTTCAAAACCAAGCAATCTATTGCCTACATGGTAAGATATCTTCTCCTCTAACTTCTAATTGAAGATTCATATTGATAGACTAGAAACAAAATAACGATAATAAAGTAAGCATTCAGAAAAATGAAAGAATGGGAAACACAAAGTAGTCAGTGTTCCACAGCAGTTATGAAAACCTGATTAAAAGAAGTCACAATGACTCCCTATCTTGGCTCTGAGGTAGATTTCTTGGTTCATCTATCCTGCTCCTCATGATTTCTGCTTTCTGGCCATAACTCTTTAATCCATTGTTCACCATGCCCTCTACTCCACCCACTGGTGACATCCTTCTTCTTCATCATATATGATCAAAACTGAAGTAAGACGAGTTGGAGAATGTTCCCTCTTTGGGACTGGGCGGTTTTCATAACCCACTTTCTCCCAATGAAGATTTGAAGACTCAAGTGTTGTTCAGGGATATCACAAACTTTTTTTGTGTCAATTTCCTTTCTGCAGCCATTTGCTAAACATATAAGGAGTAGCCCGTATACAGAATCATTCTGAATTTTGTCAACTAATTTCCTCAGAGCCACAATCTCAGGAGCACATGATCTGCCTTCCACGCTATGTCAACAAGTTTTACTAAACATTTTGCCACAGCATAATTACATTCTCCAGTTTCCCAACTCACAATATTTGTGAATTTTCCATCTGCAGCTTTATCCATGTTACACATGATCATCGTTCTTATAGTAGTATCCTACTTACAGGAATCATTTTTTATTTTCAGGAAATGGCTAACAATTTGAGATTCAATAAAAATACCTACCCCCTCCCCCCAAAAAAATACAGTGTTTTTTTTTTAACAAGAAAAACATTTTTGTCTCTAATGTAGTAGTTTAGAAATGAGCAATCCAAGATTGGTTGAGAGGTTTTTGATCATACTCTAAGTCATTACCATTATCTAGCTAGCAGAGAAGAGAAAATAGAGTCTAGAATGCCCATGAAATTGTACACATCATTGCTTACACTCACTTAGTACTGATATAGATTTAGTCACATGGGCACACATGATGCAATTATGCAACAATAACAGTAAAAAAAAATGGTAGCAGGGTTCTCACATACTCACCTAAAATGCTTGATTTCCATTATCAAAAGATGAGAGGGAAACAGTTAATTGATCTTTATCACAATTAACTTTGTGCCTGTTACTCTACTAGACACTAGAGATAAAATAGACAAAAATTGAGCAATATGTCATTTCTACCGCTATGGAGTTACTGAACTTCAGGGGAGGCAGTATATAACTTTAGGGGTGCTCAAGGGAGCACCTCTATATTTTAATAATTGAATAAAACATTAGCTTTTAGGTAAAGTCATTGTCCATCTTTTAAATGAGAGATGGATTAAAGATTTGTTCCTGCTAATAAGTGGGGAAGTAAGTAGGCTTTGGACAAAAAAGTAGAGAGAAACAGAAGATTGCTAGAAAAGAAGCAAAGGAGAATAGAAAAGAAGAAACATTTAATTGAAGACAAATTAGTAAGTGAACGGATATATCTTCATGCCTAGAAGAAAGAAATAATTACAAAGGTGCAGTGGACATAGGGTGAATTTATACCCAGGTATCAAAGAAAGATTAATTAAAATGAGAGTGCTACTGGATATTTTATTAGGCCAAACTGGCTTTGCCTTTTGCAGTAGATTCTTTGTTGTCCTATGCAGATCTCTCCTTCAGAATCCAGGCATACAATGCTACAGCTGATGAGAAAGTTGATCACAGGTGGCTCCCAGGTGTGTCCCCTTCCAGATTGTCCCCACCTAAGGGTGCTGCCTCAATTAAATTTACAAGCCCTGCTTAAGGGCTTTGAATAACTTGGGGAAGGTCATAATACAAAGGCCAAACTCTTTGACAAAATTTGAGACTAAAGAGCCATCCTCGCCCCAGAGATTACCCCCACACACTGAGACACACACAGAATAGGATGAGACCTCCATTTTAATTACATCACGACTTAAATTCTCCCTTTAACCAATCAGTCCTGCTTGTCCCAGTCGTTTAGAGTTGTTGTTCTTGAATACACTCTCCTATTAACCTCCTGTATATAAAACTCCAATTTAGACTCTGTTTCCATGGAACATGACCTAAGAGAACTTTGAGCTTCCCATCAGTCACTGAACTGATGTAGGATAACTCATAACATAAGAACTGAGCTCGACCTGCCTCAATTTGAAAACAGGAATTTCTTTCACACATTATGTAGCCCTAAAGATGGGTAAGTGCAGTAATATTTTCCCATTAGGATCTCACATTGTTTTACAGTCATTTTCAAGGCCATAGTAACCACCAAATTGGGATCTGGCAATAACTGCATAAATCTTCATCAGGTTACAAGGAGTTGTGGAATTCTAGAGTGTTATATTTACAACATACTATGGCAATCATTTAAATTATACTGTAACAAATTAAGACCCTTAGTTCAGTTGTGTGATAGCTTAGTACACATCACTTACTGGCTTAGCTTTCCTTTCTCTGCCTTCTTCTGAAAGTCAGAGGTCACATCTAAGTCGTTGTCATCATCCCAGTTCCTATTCAGTACTTTGCATGCAATACTTTCTGAAAAACTGTTTGTTTATAGAGCTTAGAAAATCTGGAGGAGGGAGAACTAAAGTGAACAAATAAAAATTGGTGAGCCATTCTAGACTCTAGTTACCTCCCATATTAAATTAGTGATTTGCATTTTAAATCCTAAGGCCTACATGCCCTGGTAATTTGTACGCACTTCTTCTTTTACATTTCTACTGCTTTGGTGAGGATGTTTATAATTTTATAATAAAAATGTTAAAATAGCCTCCTAAGTGTTCTTCATGACATCATTGTTTTTTTAAATTCAATTTGCTTCATCTTTCACAATGTGGCTAGAAAGATCATTCTAAAATAAGTAAATAAATGAGCAAAGAAATAAAGAAGAAGATGTAATGGCCCCACTTTATGTGCTTAGTATAGGAAAGCCAAGCTTCTTGCTTAATCATTAAGTCCTAAATATAGTGAGCTCTGCCTGCATCTCCACTATGCCCTCTGTTTTGCCCTCTCTTGCATCTGTATCAGAATCATGCTAACTACCTTCATCCCAAATGTACCTTCTCTTTTTCTTAGAACTCCCCTCCTTTTCTTTTTCTTTTTTATTTGCTTAATTCCTATTTATCCTAAAACTAAATTATCATCTACTTTAAGGGATATTTTCTGATTTTTTCTTTTGACATACAGAATTTTAAAATGTCTTCCATAATACTGTAGCTTCTCGAAAGATTAAATCATGTGTTTCATAGTTCAATAGTGAGCAATACTCTCAAATTTGGAAAACAGAAAAATAAGAGTAAAGCTCTCTGTTTCAGGTAAAGGTACTTTTGCTTATTGGAAGGCTGAGGAAGAAGATGAGGATTATGAATGTTGAATGAACCCGCAGAGGGAACTCTGAAATTTTAGAACAAAACATGAACACATACACAACAAGTAAATGTGCTTGGTGTAATACTACAGATATTATGGACTTCAAATTAGTCTTTGACCTCCCTCTATTCATATATATGTAGTCAGTTCTCATTATTCACAGTAGTTCTGTTCTGCTGTTGCTGTAGTTGCACTAAAGACTGACTTAGTAAATACTAAACCATTGCTCCTAGGGAAAATATAGAGTTAAGTTTTTGTGAGCTTCTGGTTACAGCATTTTTATTAACCAATAAACACATAACCTTGTTTTATATTTGTTTCTGTTTAAAAACACTTTAGTATACATTGTTGATTCACTAATGTTGAACTCATGGTTAACAGAATTATAACTCAGGCTTGAATTAAGCTTATATAATACATGTTTGTTCATCTTAGGGCATATCACATCCTTCTTGCCTGTAGGAACACTAGACAATACTTCAACACTACACTCGGGAGCCATTTTCAACAGTGAAAACACAAACAAAAAGAACAAAGAATGAAAATGAGAAATATGTGGCACTGAATAGACCACAGAAAGGACAGGACCTTTCCCCACATCCTCATTGGATTCCCTATTCAGTGTTTAATCTAGCAGAGCCAAAGCCTACATGCTATTAACCAGATGTTTTACAGAGGCCTGTAAACCCTAAAATAATGGACAGCCAGGCTGCCTTAGAAGGAAGCAGTCATGCAGACTGATTTGCTGTTTTAAACCCTGGTAGCATGAGGTAATTTATAGCCTGTCATCTCCTTTCAGAGTAGGAGGAATTATTCACATGTTATCAATGAAGGCACAATATAATGTAAAGGGCTTTTTTCTGTTCTCCAGGCTTTTGGTTTTAGTTTCTGGCATCCTCTGAAGAGAAAAGGTAATGCCTAACAGACAAACTGGCATAAAATGAATACTTCAGAAATCTCAGTGGTAGTAGAGACAGTATCCAAGGAAGAAAAGGATGAAGAGAAGTAACAAAGGAGGGAGGAGAGGAAATACAGGAGCAGGAAGGTCAGTAGTGTCAAATATTGAAAAAAAGTGAGGACAGCAAGGACTCAAAAAGCAGGACCTTTGATGTGACAATTAAGTTATTCATAAAAAAGGAACAGTTGTAGGATTGAAAGCCAGTAGCTAGACCATAAATTTTGAAAGTAAATGGGGTGATTCAGGAAATATGGTCAATTAACTACATGTATTTGAGTTTACTTCCTGGTGAAATCCCAAAAAAAGCCTGAAATCCCACTGAAATATCAAGTAATATTTAAGGCATAAATCTACAAATATGGGGGGGAAAGGAGCAGGTAAATCAATAAACTAAAAATTTTGAATGCTAGAACATAGACGGGATGAAGATAACTGATATAGTAGCACAGAGAGAGCCGAACCCTAGGACGTCTGTGGGAAGAGCCAGGGACTGACTTGAGGAACAGACAGTACTAGGGAACTCTAGGAGTGGTTGGTGAAATAAAATGGTGTGTGTGTGTGTGTGTGTGTGTATGTGTGTGTGTGTGTGTGTGTTTAGAGAAACGATCTCCTTTCTAATCACACGAGTTCCATCTAGGAAAACAACTCCTTCTAAAATTTCTTGCAAAGACCTCTTCCATTTTAGCATACCTCTGAGCAGACAATGGCAGGTTTATACTCTGGAGAGATTAAAGCTGAGGATCTATCAAGGTTCAGACAGAGAAGCAGGGTGACTATGAGTGTTATGCAATTAGGTGTGTGACACGGCAACTAGACTTTACACAGCTGTGGAAGACACTGGAGAATCAGAGAAATAACCACCTGTTCAATCCAAGAAGCCACGTATGTCCAACACTGAATTGGGATTGCTGAGAGAAAGATCATGGAAAGGTTTAGGGGGTGCTGTTGCTTCTAGGTAGCTCTTAACGTCTATAGAGCTTCAGCAAAGCATCTAACTGTGGGCCTGAGGCCCCTCTTGTCAGCATGGCAAATATTTTACAAGAAACACTGAATGTGAAGTTCAAGAGAGAGAGGACAAATGGGAACCTGACAAACTCTTAATGTGTGTCTGACCTATTTTCCCATGAAGAGAGCTTCACAGTGTATTGAGTGATGCTTTACTTCTTTCTTCTGAATTTTATTAAAGTTTTTTTTTTTTTTTTTTTTTTTTTTGCCACTCTAACATAGAAGAATACAGGAAAGAGAGTCTAGAAAACATATTTCTCAGTAACCAAGTTGACAGAAGAGGATCTCTGGACTAATGGACTGCAGAAACAGTCTAGGGCTGATATCATTTATGCAAGCAGAGATCAAAGAAGTTGATGCATATAAAAGGCTGATATCTCAGCTTTCTTTTCCCACCCTCAAAATATTAGCAGCTAGGCCTTGACTCTCCAGACTGGAGATCGGAAGGGTCTTAAGAAGTCTGACTTTCAATAAAAGAAAAGCCTAAATATTTGGACTTCACATGTTCTCTAACAAATGACTTAGCCCAATCTTGTTACAGCGAAGTGATGTGTCAGCGAGACTCATCTACACACTCAGAGTTTCTAGTTAACCTTTTAGCCCACAACACTCTCAAATATGAAGAGACAACCAGGATCACTAGGTAACTTTGGAAAGCCTCTAACACAGAAGAGGGAGTCCAAAGCAATAGACAGAAGAAAGCAACTTGCAGAAAGTTGAGAATATGCAAAGAAAAGAAAAGATGCAAAGAAAAGGACATTTTTTAAAAAGTATTACTGATATTTTCAAAGAAATAAGATATTATATTACATTCATTAAACATCTTTAGATATAATGGAAAAGAACCGTTCGTGAAACAAAAATACATCATAAAAATTAAAACTTGAGGGAAAAGAGTAAAACTCAGTATAGTCTTCATAGGATACAGCTGAAGACATCTTTTAAAAGGTAATCCAAAAAGATGAAGAAAGCAGAGGAAAAAAACAGTGGGATCACTTAAGAAAAATTTCTAAGACTGAATATTGTTCTAATCAAAATTATCATAAATCTCTTTTGGGAGAATGATAAGATGGAAGTTTGCACACATCTATGGAGATGTGGAGTGGGAAGAAACAATTCTCATCTGTCATAGTGGGTAAATAGTGTCAAATCTGAAAAAAAAAACCATATATATACACACACGTACATATACACACACACACACATATGTATATATGTATACATATATATAGTGGGAAACAAGAAAATAGTGGGCCAGGTGCAGTGGCTCATACCTGTAATCCCTGCACTTTGGGAGGCTGTGGCGGGCAGATCACTTGAGGTCAGGAGTTCGAGACCAGCCTGTCCAACATGGTGAAAACCCATCTCTACCAATACAAAAAAATAGCCAGGCTTGTTGGTGGACACCTGTAATCCCAGCTACTCAGAAAGCAGAGGCAGTAGAATCACTTGAACCGGGGAGGTGGAGGTTGCAGTGAGCCAAGATGGCACCACTGCACTCCAGCCTGGGCAGCAGAGCAAAACTCCGACTCAGAAAAAAAAAAAAAAGTAATACGACCATGCTATTTAGAGATATTGAGATATTTAGAGATATTAACGTACATACACAAAGAGTAGCTGAAAGTGATGGTCTCTGGAAAAGAGGAAATAAGGAAAAATGATCTGTTAATCATTTTTTGTCATAACAAATCTGGTAGAATGAGTGGCTCTTTGAACTGAGTAAATACTTAGAAATGTTGAGCCAAAAAAAGTGAATAGGTAGTGAGGAAGCAGATGCAGTCAGTTAGACTGAGTTTGATGTAAATAGGAAAAATACGCGAATGACAATGAGACAGCCAGGTGGGTAGGGCTTCCTGGCAAAACTCCAATGGACCTGTGTACTGGGAGGAGCATGCACTGGGTGGAGCCATAGAAGTTTGCACCATTCGCAGCAGGTAGGAGACTGGCCCTTCCTCTTCCTGTGCAGAATGTGGGATTTTAAAACTGCTAGGTGGGAAGCACACCAGCAGGGGCTCTGGCTTTGTGGAGGGTCCCTGTTTACCTTTCAGCCTTTTTTTCCCGAATAAATTCCATTATTCTCGACCTTCAAATCGTCTGCAAGTCTAATTTTTTGTGGTCATGTGTTAAGGACCTGGCTCTCAGCTGATCTAAGGAAAAAGTTCCCCAACAACAAGGTATTGATAGGTGCAGTGTGACAAGGAAAGGTGTGTGGGTTACTGTGAGAATAACAGGGAAAATATGTAAATATTACTAGGCTACAAGGCAGCAACCAATAGAGGGGAAGATAATGGTTTTATATAGGAGAAGTGATAGTTACTAGATGGAGGTACTTAAGAATTTAGGGGGAAAATCAAAGCACGTTAGAAAAAGCTTTCCTTGGTGCAGTATAAGAATCACAGTCTCCTGAGAAAAAAGTTAAAGAACAGAAAAGTCAAATACAAATCTGACATAAAGAAGTAGGTCTTGCTGAAGAAAGACATTGAAGCAGCCACACAAAAGGGTAAAGGAGCACTTTGCTGGTGATGGAGGCATAGACATCATTTGATTGCTTTAATCACAGGGCTCATATTGCCACACATCGTGCTTAGTATTTTAAAATAGCCATAGATCTTCAAAAGAACATTTCCTTATTAGATGTATCCTTAAAAATTAATATAAGAATATGTCTGATTCATCTTCCTTCCATGGCTCTCATTTTTTTTCATGTCCTTCAACTCTGTCTAGGTCTCAACTGAACATATCCACTGTTCAATATAATAACAGAAATAAATTATTCTGAAAATGTTAAATGAGAATTAGCTGGCTACATGGGAAGCCTCTGTTTCTAATTAGGTAATTACATTCATGTCTATTAATCTTCAATGTTAATCAGTCTAGGGGAAACAACTAGATCAATAAAAAAACAACAGAGAACAAAATCTTAAAATATATGGGTCACTAAAATCATTTTATAAATGTTCTATATCTTAACAGAATTCCATAGAAAATAAAAATGGACACTGGAGATTTTATTATTAGAAATGTTAATTTTTAAAAATTAGCTTTTTTGAAATCTACTGCCTTTTTAAAAAGCTATTAATTCAGAAAAAACTCTTATTCTTGGAAGCAAATGTTTATAGAATATACATGTGAATTATGCTAGTTACGTGTTTATTTGTACCTGAATGCAAAGAGAGCATGAATAATCTTATAAATGTGGCAGGATTCCCACAAACCCCAGAAACTACTTTAGTCAAATAGCTAGAGCACAGTAGGCATTCTAACATAACAGTTTGCCTCAAGGAAGGTCAGAGTGACCTTGTCAATTGCTGAGTCTGTAAAGAAGTAATTGCCAGATTAATAAAGCAAAAGGACAGTCTGTCTAGGTTCAAAATAATACTGGCACAAAAGAAAATCTGTTCTTTGCCCACGTACTCATTCCCTCCTGACAGCATTCCCTAAGCTACCAACATTTTAAGCAGAGGCAAGAAGAAAATTACCATTGTTTGCTGAACGCCTATTATGTGTCTGGCACTTTTACAGATACAATTGCAGAGTCTTGTGTCTGATCAATACTAAATAAAATGGAGATTTCTGCTAAGAAGACATTATTCACAAGCATTATAATTAACATGTGTGTTTGTAATGAGGAGGTAATGCATGCTGCATGCTGAACTATGGAGAGTGAGAGGCTGAAGCACTGAGAAGGCCACACAACTATGTCCCAGTGTGCCAAAGAAGGATTTGCTCTCATTACAAAAAATGCCCTCTACTTCCCTCCAGGTTTGCAAACATGAAGTAATGAGTAACTTGTTAGAGACATATCCATTGTGAGGCATAGCCAATGGAATAGGAACAGCAGACACACACTCAAACACAGACACAGACACAGACACACACACACACACACACACACACACGCATACACCCCTGCCATATTAGGTTTGAATGACTGAAAAACAAAATACATAAATTTTGAAGGCAGACTAAAAAAATTATACATTACACATGAGGAATAAAGATTACAATGATAGTAGACTTCTTTTTCAGAAATCATGCAAATTAGAATAGATTCACATCTTTAAAATATTAAAGAAAAAATAATCTATTGAACCAGAGTTCTATAGTAGACAAAATTACTTTACAAGAATAAAGAAGAAATACATTTTTTCTGGAAAAATAAAAACTCTGCGAATTTATTGCCAGTAAACATAATCGACAAAGTATGAAAGAGAAATTTATTCAGATAGAAAGAATATGACATCAGACAAGAAGTTGGTGTCACAAAGAGATAAGGAGAACTAAATATAAAATAAATTAAGGTAATATAAATTTTTTCTCCTTTTAAATTACTTTAAAATATAACTGAATTGAAAGCAAAAATTGTAGCAATCTAGTATTTATAGAGTACATAAAAGTTAAAAGCATAAAAACAATATTACAAAGGATAGGAGAGAAGCAATGAGAATGTATACTTACAAAACATGTAAGTATACATGTAATATTGTAATATTATTTGAATATTATTTGAACATTGTAATATTATTTGAAGAAAAGCTCTAATTAATTTTAAATATATGTAATATATATTTAAGTTATATATATATATATATATATATATATATACATATATATATATATATAAATATATAAAAAGAGAGTGTATATCCCTTAGGGCAATCACTAACAAAACTTTATAAAAAGGAGATATAAATAATAAGTCAGCAGATGATATAAAATGAGATAAAAATATGCTCAAGTAACACAAGATAAGGTATAGAAACAAAAAACAGAAATAATAGATAAAATAAATAGAAAATATTTGTTGATATTAATTCAATTCAATCCTATTAATAATAACATTAAATAGGAATCATATACACACTCCAGTTAAAAAATAATGGTTATCAGAGTGAATAAAAAAGCAAAATCAAACTACTTACTATACACACAAAAATCAGATTAATATAAAAATAGATTGAAAGTAAAGGGATAAAGAAAGATATTCCATGCTTATACTTATCAAAAGAATGCTGATATAACTACATGAACGAGACAAATTATACTTCAGAATAAAGATTATTATCAAAGTTAAGCTGCAGCATTACCTTTTAAAAGAGGGGTCAATTTTCTGAGAGTACATAATACTCATAAATGTGTATGTATTTAGGAAGACTGTTTAAAATAAATGAAGTAAAATTGATAGAACTAAAAGGAGATGTCCATATGCAAAAAAAAAATACAAATTTTATAACTTTTACAAAAATTATTTTAAATAGATCATAGATCGTAATTACTTAAAATGTATTTTAAATGTGTTGTAGATCATAAAGGTAAAATATAAAACTATAAAAATTTAGATAAAAACAGGAGAAAAACTGCATGACCTTGGTTTGGCAAAATTTTTTAAAATATAATGCCAAAGCATAATTTATAAGAGAAAAAAATAAAAAATGATATCCTGCGAAAATTTAAAACTTTTGCACCAAAAAAGATACTACTAAGATAAGTAAAAGACAGCCACAGACTAAAAGAATATCCAAAATATATAAAAATTCTAAGAATATCTAAAAAAGGGAAAAAAAACTAAAGTTCTCAACAAAATAAAGAAAATATACAAATAAAAAATAAACATATGAGAAGACGTTCAAACTCACTAGTCATTAGAAAAATGTAAATCAGAGTTACTACAAAATGTCACTACCCAGACCTATTTGAGCATCAAAAATTTAATTTCTCAAAAAAGGCAGTGTCAGGTGCTGGCAAGAATGTAGAGATGCCACTCTCATACATTGTTGGTGGGAGTACAAAATAGTGCAGTCACTTTGGGAAAGTGGCAGTTAAAAATACACATACCACTGGGTGCGGTGGCACATGCCTGTAATCCCAGCACTTTGGGAGGTCGAGGTAGATGGATCATGAAGTCAGGATATTGAGACCATCCTGGCTAACACAGTGAAACCTTGTCTCTCCTAAAAATACAAAAAACTAGCCAGGCATGGTGGAACGTGCCTCTAGTCCCAGCTACTTCAGAGGGTGAGGCAGGAGTATCACTTGAACCTGGGAGGCAGCGGTTGCAGTGAACCAAGATTGGGCTACTGTACTCCAGCCTGGGCGATAGAGCAAGACTCCATCTCTAAAAAACAAACAAACAAACAAAAACCACATACCACCTAACCTAGTGATTCCATCTTAAGTATTTACTCAAGTGAAATGAAAACTCGAATACTCAAAAACTTATGCATAAATGTCAATAGCATTTTTGTTCACAACTCCAAAATCTGAAAAGAACTCAAATATCTTTCAACAAGTCACTAGATAAATTGGGGTATATCCATACAATGGAATAGTCTTTGGAAGTAAAGATGGAACAATCTATTGATTCACACAACAACATGTCTGAATCTTAAAGGCGTTTGTCTAAATGAAACAGCCAAACCAAAGTCTATATATTGCAGTTTTCCATTTATATGGCATTCTGGAGAAGTCAGCATTATAGAAATGTTAAAAAGACTGTCATTGTTAGGGATTAGTAGGAATGGGTTGAGTGTCTAAGAGAAGCATAAAGGAATAATTGAGATGTTCAAACTTTCTGTTGAGAGTATGATGGTGGGTACACGATTGCATGCATTTTTCAAAGACTGTAGAACTCTACATCACAGACTTACTTCTACAGCATTCAAATTCAAATTTTAAAAAATAAGCAAGTATTTCGAGGAAATCAAGAAACTGAAAACAGAATGCCTATTGTGACCATTCTCACTGCAATATAAATAAAGGACACAACCACATCGAAGAGGTAGGGAAGAAAGGATCTAATTTAAGTAACTTTGGACAACAGTGTTTAAACTGGATACTGGAAGGCTACAGACAAAAGGAACTGTACATAAACATTGTACTCTAGTTGGGTATGTTAGTTTCTCAAGGGGGTATGAATTAGCAATTCTGAAACTGCTTTTGTTTACCCAAAGGATGAACTAATAAGCAAATATTTGCTATATGATGAGAGCCAGTTTTTTCACCATTAAAAAAGAATTTAAAATAAAGAGGAGATAAGAGGGAAGAAAAAATGGAGAATGCTAGAAGAAGCCCTGTGTGGTTGGATTTGAATTGGAGGTATCTGTATAAATTTGTTGATATGGTTTGGCTGTGTCCCCACCCAAATCTCATCTTGAACTGTAGTGTTCATAATCCCCACATGTTGTGGGAGGGACACAGCAGGAAGTAATTGAATCATAGGGGCAGTTACCTCCATGCTGTTCTCATCATAGTGGGTGAGTTCTCACAAGATCTGGTGCTTTTATAATGGGCTTTCCAGGACTTCACTCTGCACTTTTCTTTGCTGCCACCATGTGAAGGAGGATGTGTTTGTTTCCTCTTTCACCACGATTGTAAGATTCCTGAGTCCTTCCAGCCATGCTGAACTGTGAGTAAATTAAACCTCTTTCCTTTATAAATTACCCAGTCTTTGGTATGTCTTTATTATGAGTGTAAGAACAGATTAATACACTCGAGTTTTACTTTTTGGTTTTTAAACTATATATGTATGTTGATATGTATAGATATAAATATACCTGTGTTTACACGTAGGTTACTATGCATGCCATTATTTACTAGCTCTGATATCTGAGGAGTCCTAGAAGCAGTGATATCCTATTAACAATGATAACACCTTATACACATATTTTGGTTTCTTAATATCATTTTCTAATTAAAAAACAAACAAGCTTCTTGGGGAAGAGCTTGATATCAGGGATAAAGCAGTTAAAATATAAGTTGAGCTTGGGGCATCTTATGGTGCCAGAAAACATAAATTAATGAACTAAATAAATAAAGAACTGAGGCATGCAGAATCTATGCAGGAGCTAACCTGGAAGAGTTCACAAAGGTCAAATGAGGACCAATTTAAGAAACAGAATAACTAACTATAATATTGGATTATAATCCAAAGAGTAAAATGTGTATCCATGATTTCACACTGATACAAGCAAATGATTAAATAAATACAAAAGGAGAAAAAGGATTGCACTGCATCTCTTCCTTATAGAATTCCCATTAATATAGAATACAAAAGAAAAAATTTTAAAATCACTGTTTAAACATTACAGCTACAATTGTTGCAGGTAAGTTCCTTGGAATACTAAAAGTAGTCAGTTAAAGTTTAAGTAAAACAATATTTCTATGTTTGATATACCACCTCCTACATATTTGTTATTTATAAAATGAAGAAATAGAAATTTATAGTGCAGAAATCTGGCCAACACGATCTTAACCAAGTTGTCAATGCCAATATAACACGTAATAAAATATATTGATGCACTAAGAAGGGCACACTAAATGTCTATGGTATTTTTCTCCAATAAATTTAATCTTGAGAAAACATCAGATAATCCCAAATTGGGGACATTCTCCAAAATATCTAACCAGAACTCTTCAAAAGTGTTAAAGTCATAAAAGACAAGGAAAGACTGAGGAAGCGTTACAGACTGGAGACAACTGAGGTAAGTAAGACATAACTACAAAACACTACATAGACTCTTGGATTCTATTTTAGAACAGAAAGAGACACAGTGGAAAAGCTGGTGTTCAAATAAAGTTCAGATAAAGTCTGTAACTTAATTAATAATACTGAATAATGCTAACTTCTTAGTTTTGATTGATCATTGTACTGTAATTAATAAAATGTTAACATTATCTGAAACTGGCTGAAGGGTAATGGAAACTCTCTGTGCTATTTTTGTAACTTTTCTATAAGTGTAAAATTATTAATATTTTAAAATATAAATAATTTTTAAGTGCCTGTCATTTTTAGATTCTCTTGTTAGGTATTTGGGCACCAATATTTTTCAAAAGCTGCTCTAAAAATCCTAATATCAGGTTTTAAGAACACTGTTCTCAAGGGGTAAAAGAATCAAGAGAAAGAGTAACAGTAAAATAATCAAGAACTAATTTATGGAATAAATTGTAATTTGCTTATATTTGCCAGAAATTTTATGAATACAAAATACATTCTTATATAAACCCAAAAAACTGGCTTATATATTTGTTTAATCAGTCAGTTAAATAGTCAATAAAAAAAGTCAAAACAGAACATAACAAAATAATTGCTATGAGTAATTACACTTAGAAGAGGTATTTCTCTGTTCCTTTGTATCTTTTACTTCTTTCAAAAAAAGATTTACAATTGCTCATTTTATTATCAGGATAAATAAATGTAAAGGCCACAAAGAAAAACATGTCTTCTAAGTGATTCTAATGCACTTTCAGTTTTGAGGACCTCTGCCCTGGAGCAATTTCCTCACCTGCCCTCTGGACAGCAGAGGTATATCTCTGCACAGCTCATGGATTGCATAACTGAAATTATCCTCACCTCTGTTTCACTTCTGAACTTGTAGACCTCAAACTTTAATATTTCCAACTAGCAACTCCTTTAGCGCTACCCGGAAGTGGATGTCTTTGGACAACTCGTTCACTTTTGGACTGCGTAAGTTATTGAAAACGACCCATTCAAAGTCCATACCACGTCTTCTTTTCTATTTCCATCTACTTGACCCCTGAATTCAGGCCTTGAAATATCTCAATTTAAATTAGCTGTCATTTAGAAAATGGAGGACAAAAGTGGATACAAAGAAAATCAGGGTCAGTATTTGGCTCTTTTATTGATCCAGTCACCCAGGACCTCAAGTATAATTGTACAGAAGTGTGAATTTGAAATTTATATAAAAATTCAGAATCTTCTCATCCACCTCCCCAGATTCCAAATTAGTACAATAAACACTCCTTAGACTTGCCAAAGCCACTAAATAAAAGTGTTTTGGTTTGTAGAAAATGAACCAATATTTTTAAGTGGCTAATTTCTGAGGATAAAGCAGATATCCAGCCTCTCTTAATCCACTATGCCCAAAGGCAAAGCTCAGCCAGATAAAACAAGTTGTTAAACACCTTCTAAACCAATCGCTGTCACTTTGCATTAGGGACATTTTATTTCAATTCACATGACTTGTCTGGTCTCTATAACTAAATGAGTTTTTAATACCTGACTACTAAGAGTGAATATTCCTCGCTGATAAAAATGGTGTATTATCTTAAAAAAGGAAAAAAATGGACTAGGCTAATTAACATGATCTTAGGATGGATTAGGTCAGAGAAATGAATGAGGAGAGAGCTAACAATCTTCGAACAGCAAACTATACCAAGGGATTGTGCTAAGCACATTAAATATTTCATTTCATTTTCTACTTGCAATGGTATTATACATAGGTATTATTAACCCACTTCATAGATGAGAAACTAAGTCTCAGAGGGAAGAGAGAGCACAGGTTCACTGCAGCAGATGGAAAGATGGCAATTCCTCATTCTCTACTTCATCAGTCACTGACTTGGCCAATGAGAGAATAGGGAATCAAATAGAATGCCCTTCAGCTGCCACATGCTGGGACATCTCCTTGTTATAGAAGTTAGAATGTTTTGATCTCAAATTTATGGCCCTTTATCAGAATATCCAGCAAGATACTTATATCTTGAAAGAGTTAGCACACTCCAACCTAGACCTAAAATGTTTATTGGAGATGTGTAATCATATGATATCAAAGTTGGGAGGAATTTGGAAATCACCGGGTTAGCGGTTTCCAAACCTTTTATGTTTCAAAGGAGAGTGCCCTTTCTTTAAGCTAAATTTTACTGAAAAGCACTTCCTATCAACCAGATAAAAATAGGGCTGCACCAGCTGCAGTGACATGTGGTCCGAAACCAGTACTGCTCATTGTCCTTCCCCAGATCCTGCTCTCACCAATGAGGCTGCTAATGTGCTTCCCCAGAACCTAGAGTGTCGGGTCTATGGAGGAGGAGGAGGCAAGACATGGGGAAGAAAAATTTCTCTTTCATTTCTGGGAAAGGGAACCTAAAGTCCAAGATCATACAGACATTCAGTGATTACACTGGAAAACAGAAGGACTTGGGCTAAATTGACACATTACATCAGCATAAAAGACAGAAAAAATAGTGACCTATTCCCATCAGATACTCAGCTTTAGTCCATGTCTAGTGATAGTACTTTAGAAAATGCTGCAGCTGAAAAATGATTCTTCCCTTCCATATTCAATTTTATTTAGAAGATGAACCACAGGACTGAGCGGCAAGCGAGAAAGCAAATAATGAACTCATGGTCAAAGAACAATTATAGTTTTACAATCATGCTTGATCCTAGGTCCTTTATCTGCATAACAGGGCTAATAATCTTTACCCTGTTAGCCTCAAAGGGCTGTGGTCAGATACAAGACAGTGTTCTTAACATTTAAAGTTCAAGAACAGAAAAAATCACCTTACTATTTTTTTAATGACTAAATTGTACAGCTTGAGAATGCATTTTTGCGTCACATTGTAGTGCGTTAAACCTGATTAACAAATATTATTTCATCATCTCTATTATTTTAATTTTCAGCTTGCATGCTTAGCGGTTGGTTCTCTTTTCAAAAACCAATAATAAAGTTAAGTAATCAGAATGCTTGACATGCCATGTTATTCTTTCAGAGGCTCCACTCTTTGTGCCACCTTGAAAAATATGTTTAAGTTTCCAAAAAACCTTGCCTGGTCAATTCTTCCCCTCTTTTTCTTATTACACTGTAGGTACTCCATGGAGCTGTTTGATAGGCCCAGCTGTAGCCTGGCTCTTCACAGCAGAGAGGTGCCTGTCAGCCTCTCACTTCACTTGGCTCTGCTCCAGTGAGCCATTTCTCTCTACTACCCTCTCCACTTCCTGGCAGCTGGATGAGGAGGCTGGAAGCCAGCGGCAAACTGTGGCTCCTGACTGTTCGGTCTGTCACTAATGACAGCCCCTGCTGAATCATGACTCAATAGCTGTACTTTTTCTTCAAAAGGGTTCAAGTGAGAGAAAAGAAAAGGCTGCTCTGCCCTCTGGCCCACGTTCCCCTGGTGCAGAATGCTCCTGTTGTCTATTTTCCTATGTTTCATAGGTGGAAGCAGACTGAAAGTGTAGAAGGAGGTTAGCGAACTTCTAGCCTGTTCATCTGACCTTTGCATTTAGAAAATAACTGTGCTACTCTGCAGAAGGTAAGAAGGGGAAGAAAAAGGTTTGCTTGATTGCTACAAAATTATATAATGTGCATACCATCTGCACTTCTTAAGAAAAAAAAAAGAAAGAAAAGGAATGCTAGGACTATGCAGCAACGTTATCACGCCGCAGTCTTCATCTCTGGTTGACTATTTCTCCGTGGTGATTTGACCTCTTCTCCTTCCCCTTTCCTCCTGTGACTTTGTCCTCCATGGCAACTACTTGAAAACCACTTATTAGGCTGGATATGGAGGCAAGTGCTCTGAGTGACTGGTTGTCCTGAGGCAGCCGGCTTCAACCCAACAAGTGGCACTTGGGGCAGCAGAAAGGCTTCCAGATCTAACTGCTAGAAGCTGGAAGCAAGTAGGGGAATCACAGCCAGCTTTTCTTGCTTTTTGGGCTCTGAGGATTACGACCACCTTTAGGTTCACTGCCTTTTGAGAGTGCTCACAGCTTTTAGATAGTCAGCTCTTTCCTTTCCACCTTTTATGGCCACTCATATTGTTTGTCCTTTATTATTTTCACTCTCACGCTATTTGTTCGCTAAATACTTTCTTAGTTTACCTCTACCCTTCCCTTTGTTTGCACTTGCTTTTCATTCCTTACTTTTCCCTGTTGCTTTCCAAAATCATCTATTCCCTCTACTTAGGTACTTCTTCCTTTCATTATCTTCATTATCTTATGTACGGACATTTTAGTTCTTCTTTTGTTTTTCAACAGAACTTATTCAATCTTTTTTTTTTTTTTTTGTCTGTAGCCCAGGCTGGAGTGCAGTAGCATGGTCTTGGCTCACTGCAAGCTCCGCCTCTGGGGTCCAGGTTCAAGTAATTCTCCTGCCTCAGCCTCCAGAGTAGCTGGGATTACAGGTACGTGCCATGCCACCATCCCCAACTACTTTTTGTATTTTTAGTAGAGACAGGGTTTCACCATGTTGGCCAAGCTGGTCTTGAACTCCTGACCTTGTGATCCAAGGCCTCCCAAAGTGCTGGGATTACAGGCATGAGCCACCACACCCGGCCACTTATTCAGTTTTCTTTCCTTAAGTGTTTGCTTTTTATGGCTCCAGATTTTACTTTTGTCTCCAAAGGGAATATTCACAAATACCATTAGATTGAGAAATATAAAGCACATTGCCAATTGTTTCACGATGCTAAAAAATAGCTTGTCCTAGATGGTTAATGAAAGCTTCAGGGGTAGCAGTCCTGCTGGTAGCATTAACTTTGTACTCCTAATCTTTTCTGATAAGCATGCCTTCCAGGAAGATAAGAGAAATCAAAGGCTGCTTTTTCAACCTTGTAGTTTGATGTATGCTAGTGCAGTTCCTGGTAGATACCATTTTAACTCCCTTTCAGATGAAAAATCTGAGCCTCAAAATCAAATATTTTCTCACTATTCCCTCAGGCTCCCTTGTCAAACCTTCTGACTGATCGAAAACACAAAGCTTCAAATCCTGAAACAAAATCTTTTAAACATAGAAAAATCAATGAACATTTACCTGGAGGACAGGTGTGGTTTTGTGGATTTGAGCAACTAACATGGCTAATGTAGCTTGACTTCATTTTATGGATTAAGTGTGTTCCCTTCAAAATATTAATGGACATATGTATTTATGGAGTGAATCATATTTTGTCATAGGGACACACTGTAACTACAAAGGTCTTAGAAACTGAAAACAGATCATAGACCAAATTTAAATATCATCACATATAATTCAAAAAGGCTGGCTTTGTTAATGTGCAATCAACATATATTTATTTCTCTCACATGAGAGTCCACAAAAAGTAATCATAAACAGTCCACATTATCTTTGGGCGTTCATTAAAAGACACATATTGAAATTAATCATTCTGTTTCTTGCTACTTCATCAAGGATTCATTCTAGCTCCAGGAAACAATGATAACTAGTAACTTAATAATTCTTAGAAGTTCAATAGATTATCAAATATGTAATATGAATATTCTACATTACATATTTGGGAGAACACTGAATCCCAAAGCTATGAATAGTTAAGGCAGTCACCTAAATGCCTAACTTCAAAACAAGTTCTCATGAGACTCTAGAAGACAATCACATGATTTATATCTTGGCAAAGAACTTTGGGAAATAATATTTCTAGGAATACATGTGCGAGATAAGCAGCTTAAGTGTAGCAATAGAAACAAAGCAGGAAGCAAACAGCTCAATTGATATTGTCTTTTGAATCATCATTTTTCTTTTCCCCACAAATAACCTCAGGACCATCAAATTTATTACAACAGCCTTAAAAAAAACTTGTAATGTCTTTAAAGTTCTACTCTTTTCTAAGCAATTAACACATTAATATATTTATTAATATGCAACCGGTAGGGATGGCTAGTTAGGAGACTTCAGATAGTCTGAGACAGTGGTCTCCAACATTTTTGGCACCAGGGACTGGTTTTGTGGAAGACAATTTTTTCACAGACAGCGTGGGGAGTAGTTTTGGGATGATTTAAGTGCATTGCATTTACGGTGCACTTTATTTCTATGATTATTACACTGTAATATATAATTAAATAATTATACCACTCACCATAATTTAGTGAGTGGTATAATTATTTAATTATATATTGCATAATTAAAATCAGCAGGAGCCCTGAGCTGATTTTCCTGCAACTACTTGGTACTATCTGGGGGTGATGGGAGACAGTCACACCATAAGTGTGTTGCTTATGTCCAGTCTATTCCGTAATCTTGTTTTGGTTGCTGTCCCTGCAAAAATCCCTGATTCACAAAGATAGATTACTGGAAATGGAGGTAGGCTTTTCAGCACTTTGGTGGCAATCTCCAGATATTACCCCTTGACTTTAATCCTAAATATATGGAGATGTGAAGTTGTCTCAAACATACTTGTAAAGCCATCATCATTTGCAATCTCAAGCAGGTAATTCTGTTTTAGAACAAAGTCGATTAACCTGGCTTACTCACAAATGGGTCATGGATGCATTCCTTTTCAGTTCCGGGGTCTTTTGTGGTTGGAAGTAATGCTCGAACTCTTTTGAAAGCTGAGATAGGTGATTATGCACCAGCTAGGAGAAAGAAGGCCCTGTCTCTTTCAAAATCTCTGCTGAAGTTTGAACATGTCAAAAATTCCAATGTTTACCCATCACCTTCATAATTCCAATTTGCCATTGAATGCACCCACTTTATATGCTGACTTGAACACAGTTGTCATGCTTCCCTGAAGTGACAGATTGAGTTCATTGAGCAGATTGAAAATGTCGCACAAGTAAGCAAGTTTTATGACCCATTCTGTGTCATGGAAATGTCCTGCCAGTGGTGGCTTTTTCTAAAAGAAACGTCTGGAGTGGCTCTCATAACTCAGAAACTGGCCAATCATCTACCTTTAGAAAGCCATCTCACTTCTGTGTGTAAGAGAAGACATGTGTGCTTTGTGTCCACCTCCTCACAGAGCTACATGAACAGATGTGTGTTAAGTGCATGCACTTTAATGTGGTTGATAATTTTAATCACATCCTGTAAATCATTAAGTTCAAGTGACATTTTTTAGCTATCCAGCATTTCTCTATCGATGGTACAGGGTGTAGACTCACATTCAGAAGTGACATCTGTGACTTGAGTAGTGAAAACAGAAAGCTGTCCAGTCATGACAGACATTCCATCTGTGCCTATACTTACACAAAATGACCAATTTAGTTTTCCAGTTATGTAATCATTCAAAGACTTGAATAGTTCTGCAGCTATGGTTTTTGTTTACAATGCAAGTGCACATTACATATCTTTATGAACATCTTCCTGAAAAATATATTGCGCAAAAGCAAACATTGTTGCCTTGTTGTCAACATCAGTAGACTTGTCAATCTGGATTGTGTAACACTGTGACTCATTCATCCTCCCTAACAATTGTGCCTCAATATCTTCTGCTATTTCATCGATTTGTCTAGTTATGGTGCTAGCCAAAAGAGGATCATGTGGTCCCACTTATTGAATTGCAGCCTCTCAGGTCTACAGCCTGCCTATCATCAGGCATTAGGTTCTCATAAGGAGTGCACAACCTACATCCTTGGCATGCTCAGTTCACAATAGGGTTTGCACTCCTATGAGAATCTAATGCCACCACTAATCTTACAGGAGGTGGAGCTCAAGCAGTAATGCAAGCAGTGGGGAGTGGCTGAAAAAACAAATGAAGCTTCTGCTGGCTCATAGCTACTCACCTCAGGTTGTGTGGGCTGGTTCCTAACAGGTACTGACCTGTGTCCCAGGGGTTGGGGATCCCTAGTCTCAGAGGACATGAAGAAATGATGAGATTTGGAGCAAACATCAAAATCGAGACAAAAATAACTTAGAAAGAAATTGGAGTGAAATTAGAACTTGGTGATACATGTGTCACTGAGGAATATAAAAAAGAGGAAAATGACTTCTCAGTTCTAAGTTAGATTCTTAGATGAATGACACTTTACAAAAGTTGATAAGCTTACTTTTAAATGAACCTTTTGTTTTAGAACAGTTTTAGCCTTACAGAAAACCTTAAAGAAAATACAGAGAGTTCTCACATACCACTCCTAGTTTCCCCTATTATTAATGTCTTACATGAGTGTAGTATTAAACTAATATACATACATTATTATTAACCATAATTGATACTTTATTTAGATTCCCTTGGTTTGTGCTTTAACATCCCTTTTCTGTTTCAGGATCCCATCTGTGATACAATGTTACAATTAGTTGTCAAGTCTCCTTAGGCTTTGTTTGGCTGTGAAAGTTGCTCAGTCTTTCCTTGTTTTTGATTACCTTGACAGTTTTAAGTTGTGCCATTATCAAGAGTTTTATAGAATATTCCTCAGCTGGGGATGTTTCTCATGAATAGACTGAGGTTATGGACTTTTGAGAGGATGATCCCTTAGGTAAAGCACCATTTATATTATATTACATTCAGAGTACATACTATGCACAGGATTTATCAGTGTTGATAGTAAACCTGATTATGTGATGTGGCAGCATTTGTCTGGTTTCTATTTCATCAATTTGTCTAGTTCCAATGTTACTCTCTCCTACTCTCCCCTTTCCAAATTGCACTCTTTAGAAGGAAGTCACTATGTGTAGGCTACACTTGAGGTGTGGGGACTTAGGCTCTAGCCATCTAAGTATGGATTTCTATATAAATTATTTGAAGTTCTGAATGGAAGATTTATCTATTTTCCCACATTCATTTATTTTTATTCAATCATTTATTTATATCAGTATGGGATCATTGACATTAATTTTGTACTTTGGGTTAGAAACTAATAAATACTACTTTATTTTGTTGTTCAAAGTTGTCTAACTTTGGTCACTGGCAGTGATTTCAGTTGTTTCCTGTGTCTTTTTGACAAACCACTATCATCGTATTTTTTTGTTGTTGTTGTTTTGTTTTTGAGTAATATCTTCCTTTCTGACACTACAAGATTCTCCAGGTCCATCTTGTATATTTCCTGCCCAATCCTAGAATCAATCATTTATCTAAGGAGCCTTAGAAACCAGAGTCAGGGCGCTAGTGTGCTCATTGCTACTGGGATACTCATTGCTACTTTCAGCTAATACAGGTTACAGTGTATACTCTAACTCTGTGCACATATCTACAAATATTTATATATTTAAACACATATGTCTACATTACACTAAAAATGAGTTTTTACTGATGTTTCTGACTGATTGTTACCACTGGATCATTTTAGCCTCCTCTTATTGCTTATCTGTACCCTTCCAGTCCTATAGTGAAAAATCTGATTCTCACCATTCTCCATACATTTGCTTAATTGTCCATTTCAAGTATATATATATATATATATATATATATATATATATATATAAAATAGCTATTTCAGAATTGTTAATTCATACTCCCATGGGAAACAGTTTTATCAATTAGAGTCCAGAGCTTATGTTCAGTTTCTTTTGCTTTTAGTCTTCCAGACTCTATTCAATTCAAAATTTCCTTAGGTCAGCATCTTTTCCCCCTCAAACCTTTCAGTGAGATTGGTTCATGAATTTGCAATACAGGTAAATTATTTTGTTACATTCTTTATTTCATCCTGGGGTCTTCCAATGTACTAAATAATTTTTTTAAATATTTGTGTATATTAAGATTCACTGTTGGTTCTATAAATTTCTATGAGTTTAGACAAAAGCACAGTGTCATGTATCAACCATTACAGTATTATACAGAATGGCTCCACCACCTCCCAAATTATCCTGAGCTTCACTTGTTCAATTCTTTTCACTTTCTCTCAAACCCCAGGTAATCACTAACCTTTTTATGATCTCCACTGTTTTGTTTTTTTCCAGTATGTCAAATAGTTGTAATTATGCAGTTGTAGACTTTTTAGGCTGATTTCTTAAAACTTAGCTATACACATTATGATTCGCCTATGTCTTTTCTTGGTTTATTAACTCATTTATTTTTTGCTAATGAGAAGTGCACTTTAATTATTTTTCATGTTTCTTTATAGATAAGGTGTTTTTTCCACTCCTTATCCCCAGCTTCTTTTGAGATTTTTTTCATTTTCTTTCTCATTTGAATATGATGTGAATAAATGTAGATATGCCACATTTATTTTGCTTAGCATTCTCTAATATAATTGGACTGTGGTTTGGTATCTGTTGTTAACTCTAGAAAGTTTTTGGCATTATTTCAAATATTTTATGTCAAATTCTTTCTTTCTTTGGTTATTCCAATTAACATATGTTATTTTTTTAAATTGTTACATCCACAGTTCTTGGAGGTTCTGTTCTGTTTTTTTTTTTTTTTTTTTTTTCTCATTCTTTTTTTCTCTTTACATTTCAGTTTGGGAAGTTTCTACTGATGTGTTTTTTAATACATTAATTCTTTCCTTAGCAATGTCAAGTCCTGTAATTACTACATCAAACGCATTTTTTAAAATTTCTATGACAGTGTTTTTGATCTGTAGTATTTCTTTTTGATTCTTTCTTAGGGTTACCAATTTTCTCCACTTAAAAGTATGTATCTGTTATTTTACATTTTCTACTTTTTCCATTACAGCACCAAACATATTGATCATATGTATATTATATTCCCTGTCTCATAATTCTAACATCTCTCTCATATCTAACTCTTATTTTAATAATTACATTGTCTATTCAGACTGTGTTTTGTCTTTTGGAATGACTTACAATATGTTGTCAAAAGCTGAATATGTGGTGTTGGGTAACAGAAAAACAGGCTTTAGTGTTAGAATTCCCATTAATCTGGCTAGAAGTTGGGCTGTGTTTAATGTTTGCTGAAGCTACAATTCTCAGAGGTTTTAAATGTCTTTATTGTACTTACTTCTGTCTCCCTCTGGACTCAGACTTCCCTATGCACTCCTCAGAGTCACCATCTTAAAACTAATTCGTAATTTACCATTGACATACTGGAACTCTCTTTGGTGGTGGTAAGGTGTGAGGGAGGAAAAATCATTCTATAATCATAGGATAAAGTCTTAATGGACTTTTAATCCTAAAATTTTGGGGATTTTTGAGGCTGTGACCATAATAAGTGTCAAACTAGTGGTATAGATTCTTGCCCTTAGATAAAACAAGAAAGTTAGAAGGGAATGGAAAGGGGAGAGTGTTCTTACTTCAGGTGGGTAGAGTCTAGTAAAATCGTCATTGCTGGAGGGTAGGTCTTTGTTATGAAACAGTGCTCTAGACCTATATCACAATGATTATTTTTTCCCATTTCCAGATAAATTCACCTTAACATTTTTCTGGGGTACCTGGATATAAAGCCCTTGAATATACTCCATACTATACTGTCCATAGGAGGTTCTCATTCTCATATTAGTCTATATTCAATCTCTAGCAACCTGCCAAAATTAAGTGCATTTTATGGCACTGACATGTTCTATTCCATGTAAATAGATCTTGGCTGTTACTTTTTGGATTGTCTCATCTCTCCAGATTTTTTAGTGGGAATTTGCCCTGCAATCCTTGTTTTCTAATGAGTTCTAGAAAATACATTTGTTTTCAGGATTTGTTCAGCTTTTTCTTGTAAGAATGTGAGCAATGACTTTCATCCTTTTTACAGGTCAGAGCTTAAACCAAAAGTTAATATGCTTAATTTTAATGTATTAATTCTAATATATTTAAATATATAATCTATTTAACATATTAAATTTGAGATTAATCAAAAAAATGGATATTTTACTAGTAGAAGTGAAGTTTCTTTGTCTTGCATTTCTTAAACTCCTGCCTAGACTTACAGAATCCTTAAGAGACAGTAGGCCATTTGATCTTGTATTTGCATAGCAAAAGACAAAACATTGTAAAAAAATTAAAGAATTTGGTCACTTTATTGATTCAGTTCTAATATGCATGCAAGTTGATGTGGTTAGTTTTGGTTAATAAGTTTGTAAATTGCTGTGGGATGAGTCACAGCAGTGAGCCTTTCACCCACTTGTCTCAATTTTTAATGAATTAGAAAAAAAATCTAATAACATAGAAGTGTTAATAAACATTTTGCTGGCCTGGCCAACTAATGTATTAGATTGTATTAATAAATGGGGTTATATTTTATAGTTTCTTAGAGTATGTGAATAGTCCACCAGCTTCAGATAAATAAGTTTATACTTCTATATATGTCCGCTACTCTACCACAAACTCTTTTCAAATCCTTAACCCTCAATATTTTCTTTCTTAAGAAACTCTTCTCCTTCATTAATCTAGTTCTTCTGACATAAATTTTACAAAAAAATTATTCTCTTGAAGATAAAGAAAGCATTCACATACAACCACACACACTCATCCACATACACATCTCTCCTAACACAACTACCAATTTTAGTTCCATTTTTTCTCTTATAATTAGATTTTTCAAACTACTGACCTCTGCTAGTTTGTTCAGTGTCTTAAGCCATTGTATCTCCTTACTCACTATGAGATATGTTCTAAGTCAAACTACTCCTCTGAAACATTGTCTTTAATAATCTACGACGAGAACAAGCATGATATGGAGAAGAGAGTGTTCTGGATTCTAGTTCTGACTTAAACACTTAATTGGTATGACTCTAGGCAAGTTAATTCCTATGAAACTTGATATCTGTAAAAAGAGAACTTACCTATAAAACTTGGAGTACTATATCAGAATTTTTAAAAGGCTACTGGGGAGTAATGAAGAAAAATTAACATTTATTGAACACAACATAGTACAATTTAATCCTTATAATCACCCTTTGATGTAAATAATATTAATAATTTATGAATAGAAAACCGAGCTTCAAAAAGAACACTTTTTTCTAAGGTCATAGGGTTAGAAAGTAAGATTCAAAGACAAATCTTTATGACTTCACAAAAACAAGGCTCCTCTAAAACCAAATAAACATTACTATAATTTCTACCAAATTCCTTAAATTAGTCTTCTTAGTTTATGGAGACACTGAGCCAGTTTGAACAATTTCTTTTTCTCCTCCATGAGAACAAACCTTATGAAAGGTCACATTAGAACCATAGCAGGATTTCTGAAACCATTCCAATTTTATTATTGATGGTAGAGGGTTCCCCCCCCGTCCCCCTGCAAAAGCTTTATTCTCCAGTTTCTGGAATGGTATTTGTCATGAGAGAAAGTGAATGACTTAACAGAAAATTATGCCCTTTGAGACTGAAAAAACTATATGGAATAACTATTTTCTAAAATTGGAAAGCACTGGGCTGTGACCCCTTTAAAAATGAGAAACAAATAAATGAGGTGAGCTTTGCAATTAACTAAGTTTCATGCCTGTAGCTAATTCCTGGAATGCAGAAAAAACTATAATCAGAGTTCAGTGTGTACAAAGTGATTAAATATTTGGGACAGAATGCCTGTGAGAAAGGAGCTAGAAAGAGGGGGAAAAAATCTCAAAGAAATTCACGTAGAGAGTCACTTGAGTCTCTGAATACCCAATTCATGCTTACATAGAGTAAAACACAATGAGATTGGATACAAATAACTTTTGAAAAAAAAATGATTTAAGAGATATAAAATGAACAACTAGAAGAGCTCACACTGAATAGGAAACAGTTCAAGCTCCCTCCAGCCAGAGTGAACACAAGCAGCATTCAGTAAAGACCCAAACATGTAATAGCTTATGTGTGAAGATAAATAGGTATTAGATTAAAGGTTACTCTAGGCCCAACCTAAAACACTTAGAAGAAAACCTAAAAATCATCAAACTAATACCTGAGTATCTTAACTAACCACCAGAAAGTTCTAATACTTTTCAAAAGAATATAATACAATTCAGAGAGCACTATCAAATTAATAATGTGTATCAATAAACCAAAAAACCGTAAGCATATGAAAGAGTGGAAAAATGTGACCCATTTGTAAGAAAAAACTCAGTCAATAGAAATAGACCCAAAAATGACAGATATGAGATTATTAACAGAAATGTACATTCAAATGCTGTAATAAATGTACTCCATATGCTCAAGGAGGTAAAGGAAAACATGAAGATGATGACAAAAATGTAAGATATATTCTTAAAAACTAAACAAAACTTACACAAATGAGAAATACAGTATCTGAAAAAAGAAATATTGAATAATATTGAATGTAGATTAGACACTGCAAAAATAATTTTTAAAATACAAAATAAATATTTTGAGAGAAAAGAGAAATAAGAAGAGAGAAAAGACAGAGAAAAGACAGAGAAAAGTCTGAAAAAAAATAAAAATCTCAATGACTTATGGACAAAATCAAATGGTATGAGATATGTAAATTGGAGTTTTGGAATATTCAAAGAGAGATAACAAAAAATATTTAAAGATATAACTACCAATTTTTTTCCAAAATTGATACGAACTATAAACTCACAAATCCAAGAACTCCCCTCTCACCCCACCAAGAAAATAAACACAAAGAAAGTAAAACCAAATAATATTTTAAGCAAATTGCTTTACAAAAAAAAAAAAAAAAAGAGTGCCGAAGAGAAAATATTTAAAACAGCTGGAAAAAATTCATCAAGTACAGAGGAACAAAGATAAGAATTACAACAGAAATCTTATTTTAAAGAAACTACAGATCACCACTGAGGCCAGTGTGGGCATGCATGCACAGTAATGCTGCTGCCCCACTACCACAATGCTTCACCCCAGTAGATGTGCACACACCCCACTGTGCTGCTGCAGCTGCTGGCACACGTTAGTGAGCACAGATTCCACTGCCACCACCCCAACAAACTGCTTTGGCTAGCACTCCCCTTCAGAGTGTCATGGCTAGTGAACCAGGAACACTTCAGCACCACCAGCACAGCAGCTTCCTAACCTACAGGGGGCAGAAAACAAAACAAGGGACCTAGTACCAGAATACCAGAGTTAGAGCTCATAAGCCCAGGAGTAGTGAGCTGAGCCTTGACCCCTTATAATCTTCTAAAAGTGAAGCCAGTCAACTGAACCTATCTTATATCACAATCAAACTCCCAAGGGCATCAAAGAAGATAAAAGGAAAAAAAAAAAAAAAGAAAGAAAAAGAAAACATCCATAGGATAGCAACTTAAAAAACTGAAGGAACATCAGCCCACACAGACAGGAAAGAACCAGTGCAAGAACTCTGGCAATTCAAAAAGCCAGCTAGTCTTCTTACATTCACACAACCTCACAAGTTCTCCAGCAATGGCTCCTAACCCATGCTGAAATGACTAAAATGACATAGAATTTAGAATATGGACAGGAATGAAGAACACCAACACTCAAGATAAAGTCAAAACTCAATCTAAGAAATACAGCAACATGATACAGGAGCTGAAAGACAAAATTGCCCTTTTTAAGAAAAACTCAAACTGATTTGATAGAGCTGTAAAACTCACTTCAAGAATTTCATAACACAATTGCTAGTATTAGCAGGAGAATCAACCAAGCTGAGGAAAGAATTTCAGAGCTCAAAGACTGGTTCTGTAGAATAACTCTGCCAGACAAAAGTAAAGAAAAAAAAAATAAAGAAGATTACATTGAAATCTCTGAGAAATATAGAATTTTGTAAAGAGATGAAATTGATGACTCCTTGACATTCTTGAAACAGATGGAGTGAAAAAATGCAACTTGGAAAATATATTTGAGGACATCATCCATTAAAATTCCCCCAAACTCACTAGAAAGGCCAACATTAAAAATCAAGAAATGCCAAGAAACTCTGCAAGATGATAATCCCTAACATACATAGTCATCAGATTCTCCATGGTCAAAATAAAAGAAAAAATGTTAACAGCAGTTAGAGAGAAGAGTCAGGTCACCTGTAAAGGGGAACACATCAGGCAAATAGCAAATTTTTCAACAGAAACCCTGTAAACCAGAAGAGATTGGGAGCCTATGTACAGCATTTTAAAAGAGAAATCGTAACCCAGAATTTCATATCCAGCCAGACTAACTTCCTGAGCAAATGAGAAATAAAATTCTTTTCAGACAAGCAAATGCTAAGGAAATTCATTAAGGGAATTCATTACCCCTAGACCTGTCTTACAAAAGATCCTTAAGGGAATGCTAAATGTGGAAAGTAAACATCATTACCAGCCACCACAAAAATACACTTAAATACATAGACCATTGACACAATAAAGCAACTCCACAATGAAGTCTGCATAATAACCAGTTAACAATATGATGACAGGATTAAAACCACACACAACAATATTAACCTTGAATGTAAACAGGCTAAGCGCCCCAATTAAAAAGCACCATCACAAACTAAATACAGAAGCAAGACACCACTGTATGCTGCATTCAGGAGACCCATCTCACAGGCAATGACACCCATAGGATCAAAGTAAAGGGATGGAGAAAAATCTACCAAGCAAATAGAGAACAGCAAAAAGCAGGAGTTGCCTTTCTAATTTCAGATAAAACAGACTTTAAATAAACAATAATCAAAACAGATATGAAGGGCATTATATAATGTTAAAGAGTTCAATTAAATGAGAAGATCTAACTTAAATATGTAACACCTAACACAGGAGACTCCAGATTCATAAAGTTTTTAGAGACCCACAAAAAGACTGATACACTCACACAATAATAGTGAGAGGCTTTAACACTTCCCTTAGAATATTAGATCATTGAGACAGAAAACTAACAAAGTTGGTAAAACTCCGTTTCTACTAAAAACAAAAAAAATTAGCCAGGTGTGGTGGCACACACCTATAATCTCAGCTACTTATGAGGCTGAGGCAGGAGAATCAGTTGAATCCAGGAGGTAGAGGTTGCAGTGAGCCAAGATTGAGCCACTGCACTCCAGCCTGGCAGCAAAGAGAGACTCCATCAGAAAGAAGGAAGGAAGGAAGAAAGGAAGGAAGGAAGGAAGGAAGGAAAGAGGGGGGAGGGAGGGGAAAAAGAAAAGAAAAAAGAAAGGAAAGGAAAGGACAAGAAACGAAAGAAAGGAATGAAGGAAAGGAAAGAAAGCTAACAAAGGTGTTCAGGATCTGTACTTGACACTTGACCAAATGGGCTTAAAAGACATCTACAAAACTTTTCATCCAAAAACAACAGAACATACATTCTTCTAATCTACACATGGCACATACTCTAAAATTGACCATTCAAACATAAAACAATTTTTAGTAAATTCAAAATAATCAAAATCATACCAACCACACTCTTGGAACACAGTATAATAGAAACAGAAATCAAACACTAAGAACATTGCTCAAAGCCATACAATTAAATGAAAAATAACCTGCTTCTGGATGACTTTCGGGCAAACAATGAAATTAAGTCAGAAATCAAGAAATTCTTTGAAATCAATAAAAACAAAGATATGGCATACCAGAATTTCTGGGATATAGTTAAAGCAATCTTAAAAAGGAAGTTATAGTGCTAAATGCCCACATTAAAAATTTAAAAATATCTGAAATTAACAACCTAACATTCTGTCTAGAGGAACTATAAAAACAAGAGCAAACCAATCCCAAAACTAGCAGAAGACAAGAAATAAGCAAAATCAGAGCTGAACTCAAGGAAATTGAGATGTGAAAACGCATACAAAAGCTCAACAAATCCAGAAATGGGTTATTTGAAAGAATAAGAAGATAAATAGAAACCTACCTAGACTAATAAAGAGAAAAAAAAGAGAGAAAAGATTCAAATAAACATAAACAGAAACCACAAAGGGGTTTCTGTGATCCCACAGGAATACAAAATAACCTCAGAGACCACTATGGACACCTCTATACAAACACCCTAGAAAACCTAGAAGAAATGGATAAATTACTGGAAACATACAACCTACCATGTAACCCACGGCAAACATCATATTGAACCAGGAAGAAACTGAATCCCTGAACAGAGCAATAATGAGTTCTGAAATGGAATCAATAGTAAAAAGCCTACCAACCAGAAAAAAAGCACAAGATAAGATGGATTCACAGTTGAATTCTACCAGATGTATAAAAAAGAGCTCGAGCTTGTACCATTCCTACTGATATTATTCCAAAAAAAAATAAATAGACTCCCTACTCAGTCTGTGAAGCCAGCATTATCCGGATACCAAAACCTGGCAAAGACACCACAAATAAAGGAAACTTTAGGCCAATATCCTTGATAAACATAGATGCAGAAATCCTAAACAAAATACTAGCAAACAAAATTTAGAGCATCAAAAAGCGAATTAACCATGATGAAATAGGCTTTGTCTCTGGGATGCAGGGTTGTTTCCGCACACACTAATCAATAAATGCAATTCATCATATAAACAGAACTAAAACAAAAAACACAAGGATCATCTCAATAGGTGCAGAAAAGGCTTCTAATAAAATACAACATCCCTTCCTGTTAAAAACCACAATAAATGAGGCACTGAAGAAACATACCTCAATATATTAAGTACCATCTATGACAAACCCATGGTAAACATCATATTGAACAGGCAAAAGCTAGAAGCATTCCCCTTGAGAACCAGAACAAGGCAAGGATGCCCACTTTCCCTACACCTATTCAATATAGTACTGGAGGTCCTAGTCAGAGCAGTCAAGCAAGAGAAAGAAATAAAAAGCATGCAAATAAGAAGAGAGTATGTGAAACTATCTCTGTTTGCAGATGATATGATTCCATACCTAGAAAACCCCATACTCTCTGCCCAAAAGTTTCTAGGTTGATAAACAAAATAAAAAATTCCAGGATACAAAATCAATGTTCTTCCGTTCTTCCCTCCCCTCCACTCCCCTCTCCTCCCCTTCCCTTTCCTTCCTTGCTTTTTCTTTATTTTGGTGGAGTCTTGCTCTGTCACCCAGGCTGGAGTGCAGTGGCACGATCTCGGCTCACTGCAACCTCTGCCTCCCAGGTTCAAGTGATTCTCCTGCCTCAGCCTCCTGAGTAGCTGGAATTGCAGGCACCTGCCACCACACCCAGCTAATTTTTGTACTTTTAGTAGAGATGGGGTTTTGCCATGTTGGCCAGGCTGGTCTTGAACTCCTGACCTCAGGTGATCTGCCCACCTCGGCCTCCCAAAGTGCTGGGATTACAGGTGTGAGCCACCCTGTCGAGGCAATAGTCAGTATCATTTCTATACACCAACATCCAAACAGACAGCCAAACCAAGACTATAGTCCTGGGAGCAAGGTGGCAGAATAAAAAGTTCCATGAATTATTCTCCCTGCAAGGTCACCAAGTTAACAACTATCTACATGGAAAAAAACACCGTCACGAAAACCAAAAATCAGGTGACCAGTTACATTACCTGGTTTTAAGTTCACATTGCTGAAGAGGAACCGAAGAGATAGAAAAAACTTTCCTAAATCACCAATGCCACCCCTCCCCCACTCCAGGCAGTGGCTCTCTAGGCACTAGGGGAGAATACAGCAATTGTGAGGCTTTGAGATGAGTGCTGTTCTGTTAGAATAGAATGGAAATCAGGGAAAACTCGACTGGAACCTGCCCACAGAGGGAAGATTTAAACCAGTCTTAGCCATGGTGGAAATCAACCATCCCAATGGTCCATCCAAATCTGAGTACCTGCAAATCTCACCACTAGGGGTCAAAGTACTGTGGGTCTTTAAGTAAACTTGAACGGCAGTCTAGGCCATGGGGACTACAACTCATAGGTAAGCCCTAGGGCTGGGCTAGGCCCAGAGACAGTGGACTTGGGAAGCAGGCAACATACTGAGACACCAGCTGGGGCAGCTAATGGAGTGCTGGCATCACCCCTCACTAACTCGAGACTATACAGGTCATGGCTCCAAAAGAGACCCCTTACTTCCAGGTGAGGAGAGGAGAAGGAAGAGTGGGGAGGACTTTGTCTTACATCTTGGATACAAGCTCAGCCACGGCAGGACAGGCACCAGTCAGTCATAAGGCCCCCATTCCACGCCTTAGCTCCTAGATGATGTTTCTAGACATTCCCTGGACCAGAAAGGAGCCCTCTACTTTGAAGGAAAGAACGCAGTTCTGCTAGAATTCATCACCTGATAACCGAAGGGCCCTTGGACCCTGACTAACCAGCAGCAATATCCAGGTACTACATCAATGGCATTGGGTGAGCCTCTGAGACTAGTTGGATTCAAGTGGGACATGGTACATTACCAGCTGTGATGGCTACAAGGCAAAACTTTCTAAGTGAGAAGAGCAGAGAGAAAAGTGGAGAGGACTTTGTCTTTTACCTTTTGCCACAGGGGGTTAGAGCACCAAGTGGGCTCTTGGGATCCACGATTTCAGTACTTGACTCGTGAACAGTATTTATAGACCTGTCCTGGGCCAGAGGGAGCCCACTTCTCCAAAAGCAGCATTAACCACAAACTGATTCAGTAGACCTTGGGCCTTAAGGGAACATCGGTGGTAGCCTGGCAGTACTCCTTATGGTCAGGGATGGCTGTGGCTATGGGGTGAGGCTCCTTTGCCTTGGGAAAGGGGAAGAAAGAGGGGACAAATTGCATCTTGTGGTTTGAGTGCCAGCTCAGTCATAATGCCGTACAACACCAGGTAGACTTCCAAGAAATTTGACTCTAATCTCTGACTCCCAGACCACATTTCTGGAGCTACCCAGGACCTGGGGGGCCTCACTATCCTAAAGGGAAGGACACAAACTTGCCTGGCTTTGCCACATACTGATTGTAGAGGCCCAGGGCCTTGAGGAACATAGGCAATAGACCAGGAGTGGTTGCAGCAGGCCTTCTGCAAGACCCATTGCTGTGAGGGCTTCAGATCTGACTCAGTACAATAATAGCGGTGGCAGCCAAAAGGATTTTTGTGTCATTCTGTCTCCAGCTTTAGGTGGCTCAGAACAAAGACAGGCACTCCGTATGTTTGGGAGACTATAGGGAAAGAGAACAAGAGTCTCTGTCTGGTAATCTGGTTAATTCTCCAGCATATTGTCCAAGAGCCTCAAGGCAGTTTCTCTACGGGTTTGCAAGAACCATAGCATTGCTTGCTTGGGTTGTCCCCTAAAACAGAAACAAAGGGATGGAGAAAAACATCACTTTGTTTCTCTCCATCCCTTGGTCACAACACCCAAGTCCTTTCAAGTAAATGAACAGCCTTCCCTAGAAGGACAGCTACAAATAAGCCCAGATAGTGAAGACTACAACACACACCCAACTCTTTAATGCTCAGACACCAAAGAACATCTACTAGCATCAACACCACTCAGGAAAATATGACCTCACCAAAATAACTAAATAAGGCACCAGTGACCAATCCTGGAGAAACAGAGATATGTGAACTTTCAGACAGAGAATTCAAAAGAGCTATGTTGAATGTGAGGGTGATCTGGCTGTAACATCTGTCACCTCATTGATGGCCAGAGAAGGAATTCAAAATTCTATCAGATAAATGTAACAAACAGATTGAAATATTTTAAAAGATTCAAGCAGAAATTCTTGAGCTGAAAAAATGCAATTGGCATAATAAAGAATCCATCAGAGTCATTTAATAGCAAAATGGATCAAGCAGAAGAAAGAATTAGTGAGTTTGAAGACAGGTTATTTGAAAATACATGGTCAGAGGAGATTAGAAAAAAAAAAAAGGAAAAGAAAAAAGAATGACACATGCCTACAGGACCTAAAAAAGGCAAATCTAAGACCTCAAAGAGGCAAGTCTAGAAGTTATTGGCCTTAAAGAAAAGGTAGAGAAAGAGATGGGGGTAGAAATTTTATTTAAAGAGGTAATAATGGAAAACTTTCCAAACCTAGAGAAAGCTATTAATATCCAAGTACCAAAAGGTTAGAGAGATCACCAAGCAGATTTAATCCAAATGATACTATCTCAAAGCATTTAATAATTAAACTCCCAAAGGTCAAGGATAAAGAAAGAATCCTATAAGCAGCAAGAAAAAATAAATGAGTAATATAAAATGGAGCTTCAATACATCTGGCAGCAGACTTTTTAGTGGAAACCTTAGAGGCCGGGAGAGAGTGTCATGACACATTTAAAGTGCTGAAGGAAAATAACCTTTACCCTAGAATAGTATGTCTGACTGAAAATATCCTTCAAACATGAAGGAGAAATAGTTTCCCTGACAAACAAAAGCTGAGGGATTTCATCAATACTAGACCCATCCTACAAAAATGTTATAGGGGCTACTTCTCCAAAAATAAAAGGACATTAATGAACAATAAATAATCACCTGAAGGTACAAAACTTATTGGCAAGAGTAAGCATATAGTAAAACACAGAATGTTATCACACTATAACTGTGGTATGTTAATTACTGTTATCCTAAGTAGAAAGACTATATGATGAACCAATAAAAAAAAAAAAGCTGCAACAACTTTGCAAGACACAGACTGTAAAATAAAATAGAAAAGAAATAACAAAAAGTTAAACGGTGGGGGGATTAAGTTAAGGAGAGTTTTTATTAGTTTTCTTTCTGCTTGCTTATGTAAATAGTGTTGTTTTCAGGTTAAAATAACGGGTTATAAGATAGTGTTTGCAACCTCATGGTAACCTCAGACCTGAAAACATAAAATGGATACACAGAAACTAAAAAGCAAGAAACTAAACAATATCACCAGAGAAAATTATCTTCACTAGAGGAAAACAGGAGTGAATGAAAGAAGGAAGATAATACTAAAAAGCAACTAGAAAAGAAATAGCAAAATGCCAGGTGTAAGTCCATAATTATCAATTATAACATTAAGCATGAAGGACTAAACTCTTGAATGAAAAGACACAGACTGGGTAAATGGATTAAAAACAACAACAACAATAACAACAACAACAACACCCATTGAAACATTTCACTTACAAAGAAACGCAAAGACTGAAAATAAAGTGATGAAAAGATATATTCCATGTAGATGGAAACCAAAAAAGAGCAGGAATAGCTATGCTTACATCAGAGAAAATAGATTTCAAAACAAAAACTATAAGAAGAGACAAAGAAGGTCACTATATAATGACAAAGGGGTCGATTCAGCAAGACCATATAACAATTTTAAATATCCATGCACCCATCACAGGAGCACTCAGATATATAAAGGAAATATTCTTAGAGCTAAAGATGCAGGTAGCCCCAGTACAATAATAGCTGGAGACATTTCATTTTCAGCATTGTACAAATTTTTCACACAGAAAATCAACAAAGAAACATCTGCAATATAGACCAAATGGATCTAGTAGATTATGTACAGAATATTTCATTCAAGAGCAGCAGAATACACATTCTTTTCCTTAGCACATGGATCATTCTCAAAAATAGACCATATATTAGATCAAAACAAGCCTTAAAACATTAAAAAACTTGAAATAGTAATGATATCAATCATCTTCTCAGACCCCAATTGAATAAAACTAGAAATTAATAACAAGAGAAATTTTGGAAATTCCTCTTGTTATTAATTACACAAATCACACAAATATATGAAAATTAAATATACACCTGAATGACCAGTGGGTCAATGAAGAAATTAAGAAGAAAATTGAAAAATTTCTTGAAACAAATGATAATGGAAATACAATACACCAAAATCATGGGATACAGCAAAAGCAGGACTCAGAAGGAAGTTTATAGCTGTAAGTGCCTATCAAAAAAGAGAAAAAAACTTCAAATTAAAAAAAATCTAACAACGCATCTGAAATAACTAGAAAAGCAAGAGCAAACCAAACCCAAAATCAGTAGAAGAAAAGAAATAATAACGATCAGAGCAGAAATAAATGAAATTGAAGTAAAAAAATACAAAAGATCAATGAAACAAAAAGTTGTTTTTTGAAAAGTTAAACAAGATTGCCAAAACTCTAGCCAAACTAATGGAGAAAAAATATAGAAGATCTAAATAAATAAAATCATAAATGAAAAGAAAGACATTACAATTGATACTGCAGAAATTCAAAGGATCATTAGTGGCTACTATTGACAAGTATGTGCCAGTAAATTGGAAAATGTAGAAGACATGGACAAATTCCTAGATACATACAACCTACCATGATTGAGCCAGAAAGAAATCCAAAACCTGAACAGACCAATAATAATTAATGAGATCAAAGATGTAATAAAAAGTCTCCTACTAAGGAAAAGCCCATGATCTGATTGCTTCACTGTTGAATTCTACCAAATATTTAAAGAAGGACTGTTACTAATTATACTTAAGCTATTTTGAAAAATAAAGGAAGGAATACTCCCAAGCTCATTCTGTGAGTCCAGTATTACATTGGTACCAAAACAGGACAAAGACACATTGAAAAAAAATAATCTATTGACCAATATTTCATAAATATTGATGAAAAAATTCTCAACACAATACAAGTCAACCAAATTCAACAATATATTAGAAAGATTATTCATCATGACCAAGTGGGATTTATCTCTGTGATGCAAGGATGGTTCAACATACACAAATCAATCAACATCATACATCATATCAACAGAATGAAGGATAAAACCCATATAATCATTTTGATTGATGCTAAGAAAGCATTTCATAAAATTCAGCATCCCTTTGTGATAAAAAAAAAAAAACCTGAAAATTTGGGTATAAAAGGAACATACCTCAACATAATGACATCCATATATTACAGACTCATAGCTAGTATCATAATGAAGGGGAAAAATATTGAAAGCCTTTCCTCTAAGAACTGGAACACAACAAGGATGCCCACTGCCACTACTGTTATTCAGTGTAGTACTGGCAGTCCTAGCTACAGCAATCAGACAAAAGAAAGGTATAAAGGGCATCCATACTGTAAAGGAAGAAGTCAAATTATTCTTATTTGCTGACAATATGACCTCATATTTGGAAAAACCTAGACTTCACAAGAAAACTACTAGAACTGGTAAAAAAGAACTAGGCAAAGTTGCAAGATAAACAATCAATATACAAAATTTGCTAGCATTTCTATATGCCAAGGGCAAACAATGTGTAAAAAAAATTTAAGTAGTAATCCCATTTACAATATCCATACATAGAATTCAAGACCTAAAAATTAACCAAAGAAGTGGAAGATTTCTATAACAAAAACTATAAAACACCCATGGTGGAAATTCAAGAGGACACCAAGAAATGGGAAAATATTCCATGTTTATGGATTGGAAGAATCAATATTGTTACAATGTCCATACTATCCAAAAGAATCTACAGATTCAGTGCAATACCTATAAAAGTCCCAACAATCTTCACAGAAATTAGAAAAAAAAAAAACCTGAAAATTTATACGGAACCAAAAAAGACCCAGAATAGCCAAAGCTATCCTAAGCAAAAAGAACAAAACTGAAAGAATTACATTACCTGACTTCAAATTATACTACAGAACTATAGTAAACAACACAGGATGGTATAGCATAAAAACAAACACAAAGACCAATGGAACAGAATAGAGAACCCAGAAAAAAACCCACACACCTACAACAAACTCATTTCTGACAAAGATGACAATAACATAGGAGAAAAGACAGCCTCTTCAATAAATTGTTCTGTGAAAACTGGATATCCATAGGCAGAAGAATGAAACTAGAACTTTATCTCTCGCCATATACAAAAATCAAATAAAAATGGATTAAAGACTCAAATCTAAGACCTCAAACTATTAAAGTACTACAAGAACACATTGGGGAAAACCTCCTGGACATTGGTCCGAGCAAAGATTTATTGAGCAATACCCAACAGAAACTGACAACCAAAGCACACATGGACAAATAAGACCACATCAAGTTAAAAAGCTTCTGCATAGCAGCCATAATTCTCAGCAAACTAACACAGAAACAGAAAACCAAACACCACATGTTCTCAGTCATGAGTGGGAGCTGAACAATGAGATCACATAGACACAGGGAGGGGAACATTACACACTGTGGCCTGACGGGGGGTGGAGGGCAAAGGGAGGGAGAGCATTAAGACAAATACCTAATCCATGCAGGGCTTAAAACCTAGAAGACAGCCAGGGGCAGTAGCTCATACCTGTAATCCTAGCAGTTTGGGAGGCCAAAGCAGGCGGATTGCCTGAGCTCAGAGTTTGAGACCAGCCTGGGCAACATGGTAAAACCCTGTCTCTACTAAAAAATAAAAAATAAAAATAAATAGCAGGACATGGCAGCATGTGCCTGTAGTCCTAGCTATTCAGAAGACCAAGGCAGGAGAATGGTTTAAACCTGGGAGGCAGAAGTTGCAGTGAGCTGAGATCATATCATTGCACTCCAGCCTGGGCAACAGAGCGAGACTCCATCTCAAAAAACAAAAAGAAAAAAGAAAAAGCCTAGAAGACTAGAAGACAGGTTGCAAACCAACATGGCACATGTATAGCTATGTAACAAACCTGTACGTTCTGCACATGTCTCACAAAATTTAAAACAAAAAAAAAGCTTCTGCATAGCAAAGGATACAATCAACAAAGTAAAAATGCAACTCACAGAATGGGAGAAAATATTTGCAAACTACCTCTCTGACAGAATACTAATAATCCAAATATATAAGGAGGTCAAACAACTCTATCAGAAAAAATCTAATAATCTGATCAAAAAATGGTCAAAATACTTGAATAAACATTTCAGAAAAGAAGACCTACACACATCATACAGCATATGAAAAATGTGTTCAACATCACTGATCATCAGAGAAATGTGAATCAAAAGTACAATGAGGTATCATCTCACTCCAGTTAAAAAGGCTTATATCCAGACGGGCACGGTGGCTCATGCCTATAATCCTAGCACTTTAGGAGGCCAAAGATGCCAGATCACTTGGGGTCAGGAGTTTGAGACCAGGCTGGCCAACATAGGGGAAACCCTGTCTCTACTAAAAATACAAAAATTAGCTGGGTATGGTGGCGTGCGCCTGTAGTCCCAGCTACTCTGGAGGCTGAGACAAGAATCCCTTGAACCCAGAAGGCAGAGGTTGCAGTGGGCCAAGATTGCGCTACTGCACTGCAGTCTGGGCAACAGAGTGATATATATATATATATATATATATATATATATATATATATGCAATGGAGTATTATCCAGCTAAAAAAATGAGATCCAGTTATTTGCAACAACACTGATGGAACTGAAGATCATTCTGTTGAGTGAAATAAGCCAGAATAAGCCAGGCACAGAAAGACAAACATCACATGTTCTCACTATTTGCAGGATCTAAAAATCAAAATAACTCAACTCATGGACATAGAAGAAGGATGGTTACCAGAGGCTGGGAAGAGTGGGGATGGTTATTGGGTACTAAACAAATAGAAAGAATGAATAAGACCTACTATTTGATAACACAATAGTCAGTAATAACTTAATTGTATATTTTAACTTAAAGAATATAATTAGGGCTGGGCACTGTGGCTCACACCTGTAATACTAGCACTTTGGGAGGCCAAGGCGGGTAGATAACGAGGTCAAGAGTTCAAGACCAGACTGGCCAACATCTCTACCCCGTCTCTACTAAGAATACAAAAATTAGCTGGGTGTGGTAATGGGTGCCTATAATCCCAGCTACTCAGGAGGCTGAGGCAAGAGAATTGCTTGAACCTGGGAGGTGAAGGTTGCAGTGAGCTGAGATCACACCACTGCACTCTAGCCTGGGCGACCGAGCAAGACTTCATCTCAGAAAAAAAAAAAAAAAAAAAAAAAATATATATATATATACACACACACACACACACACACACACACACACACACACATATATATACACACATGTATATAATTAGATTCTTGGTAACTCAAAGGATAAATGCTTAAGAATAGGAATATATCATTCTCCATGATGTACTTATTCCACATTGCATGCCTATATCAAAACATCTCATGTATCCCATATATATATATGCAGCTACTATGGTAACCAGGTTTTTTCTTGGCTGCTGGTGAGGCACAGCTACTCTGAGAGGATGCTGTGTGTTCTTGGTCTCCAATCTCTTAAAGAATAAGCAATGGGACCACTGCAGGTGCACTGTACGCTTCTAAAAGTAAATATCGGACCCAAGAAGTGTTGCAGAAAGGTGATTTTATTTAGATAGAGAAAAGAGAAGAAGAGAAAGACTTCCATAAAGAGAGTGGAAGGGGATTCCAGAGGGGAAATCCCAGAGGGGGAAGGGAGCTACCACCATGTGGGAGAGAATTCCAGAGAGCTGGAAATGGCGTGTGTGAAGGAGCAGGGGAATTTATCCTGGGAGGAACCCCCACCTTCTCCAAGACCTTGGGCCAATGAAAGGAGTTCCTTAGAACTTCCACTGGAGTGACTGACTTTTAGTTTCTTCTCGTTCCCATGAAATTCAAACATAAACTGTTAAATATCCCGGATGGAGAGAGATGGGAGGGGGGCATGGTGCTGGGAAATTCTTGCCCTTAAAACTACGCCCCCTCGTGGACCCGGAAAGAGAACAGATTCCCTCACTATGTACACACAGTCTTTTAAAAATAATTTTTAAACATTTTTAAAAAGACCATGATCCCATTTACAATAGCCACAAAAAGAGTAAAATGCCCAGGAATACAGCTAACCAGGTTCTGAAAAGATATCCACAATGAGAATTCCAAAACACTGCTGAAATAAATTAGAGATAACACAAACGAATTTTAAAAATTCCATTCTCATGTATAGAAAGAATCAATTTTGTTAAAATGGCCATACTGCTCAAAGCAATTTAAAGATTCAGTACTATGCCTACCAAACTACTAATTACATTATTCACATAATTAGAAACTATTCTAAAACTCATATCTAACCAAAAAATAGCCTGAATAGCCAATGCAATTATAAGCAAACAACTTGAGTCATCACATTACTCTACTTCAAACTATACTACAAGGCTATAGTAATCAAAACAGCCTGACACTAGTATAAAAATAGACACATAGACAACTATAGCAGGAGAGCCCAGAAATAAAACCACACAACTACAACCATCTGATATTTGACAAAGTTGATGAAAATAATCAATGGGGAAAGGACTTCCTATTCAATAAATAGTGCTGTGATAACTGCCTAGGGATTTGAGAAGATTGAAAATGGTACCCTTCCTTATATCACATAAAAAACTCAACTTGAGATAGATTAAATAATTAAATGTAAAACCTAAAACTATAACTATCCTGGAAGATAACCAAGGAAATACTAATTTCTGGACATGGGTAGGCTCTGGCAAAGATTTCATGAGAAAGACACTAAAAGCAGTTGCAACATAAATGAAAATTGACAAATAGGACCTAATTAAACTAATGAGCTTCAGCACACACAAAAAAAAGAAGCTATGGGCAAAAATATTTGCCAACTATCCATCTGAGAAAGGTATGATATTCAGAATCTATAAGGAACTTAAATTTACAAGTAAAAAACCTTTAAAAGGTAAGCAAAAGACAGGAAGAGACACTCTTCAAAAGAAGACGTAGGCATGGTCAAGAAGCATATGAAGAAATATTCAATCATTAGTGAAATACAAGTCAAAACTACAATAAGACACCATCCTACACCGTTTAGCATGGTTACTATTAAAAAGAATAATAAGAGATATTGGCAAGGTTGTGGAGAAAAGGGAATGCTTATACACTGCTGACAGGAACCTAATAGTTCAGCCACTGTGGAAAGCCATCTGGCGATTTCTTAAAGAACTTAAAACAAAAATATCATTCAACCCAGCAATTCCATTACTAAGTATGTGCTCAAAGGAATATAAATTATTCTACCAAAAATTGTTCTCATATGTTTGTCACAGCGCTATTCACAATAGCAAAGACATGGAATCAACCTAGATACCCATCAGTGGTGGACTGGTTAAAGAAAATGTGGCACATATACACTATGGGATACTATACAGCCATAAGAAAAAATGAGAACATGTCCATTGCAGCAACATGAAAGAATCTGGAGGTCATTATCTTAAGTGAACTAACACAGGAACAGAAAACCAAATACCACATGTTCTCATTTATAAGTGGAAGCTAAACATTGACTACACGTGGACACAAAGAAGGGAACAACAGACACTAGGACCTGCTTGAGGTGGAAGATGAGTGGAAGTTAAGGACTGAAAAACTACCCATCAGGTAATGGTGCTTGTTATCTAGATGACAAAATAATCTCTACACCACCAAACTCCCATGGCATGCAATATGACTACATAACCAACCTGCACATGTACCCCTGAATCTGAAATAAAAGTGAAAAAAAAAGTAAAAAATTAAAAACTTACTCTGCAAGCCAGAGATAGAGAAATATTGAAAAAGTACTATAGGAAAAAATGCTGTCAACTTACAATTCTACACAGAGCAAAAATATCTTTCAAAAAATGAAGTTGGAATAAAGACAGATTTAGATCAATAAAAGCTGAGATCATTCACTGCTGACAATCTTGCTCTAGTAGAAATTTATAGATATGTAAATATATATAGTAGTATCATGCATATATATCTCTAGTAGAAAATTATATATATATATATAATTATATGTAAAAAATATATATATTTGGATACAGGGACTTGCTCTGTTGCCCAGGTTGCAGTGTAATGGCATGATCATACCTTACTGTAACCTCGAACTCCTGAATTTGAGCTATCCTCCTATTTGGGTCTCCTCGGTAGCTAGGACTGTAGGCATAAGACACCATGTCCAGCTACTGTTTTTATTTTTTGTAGAGGCAGTGTCTTGATATGTTGTCCAGGTTGGTCTCAAACTCCTGGCCTCAACCAATCCTTCCACCTCAGCCTCCTAAAGTGCTGGGATTTGCAAGCATGAGCTACTACACCTGGCCTAGAAGAAACATTAAAGGAAGTTCTCAGGCAGAGGAACAATGATAACAGATGAAAATGTTGATCTGCACAAATTAATGAAGAACATTTAGAGGTGGTACAAGTGTGGCTAAGCATAAAAAACAGTTTTCTCAAATTTTATCTTCTTAAAAGTTTAAAAAATTACATTAAGCAATAATTGCATTAAAATTCCAATTAATGGTTGAAAATTGTTGGAATAAAAAAGAAAGCAAAACCAAACTATACACTGTCTTAAAAATATTTTTAGCAACAAATATATGGATAAAGTAATAGGGAGGTACAGATATAGTGTTTGAACATTAAACCAAAGAAAACTGAAGTTGCCATGTTAATATCAGACAATATAAAGTATAAGAAATTATAAAGAGGCATTTGATAATAACAAAGAAGTCAATTCATCAATAAGACAATAAAAACCTAAATATGTATACACCTAAAAGTCTCAAAATATATTTCAAAAATTGAATTTAGGCTGGGTATGGTGGCTTAACCCATAATTCCAGCAATTTGGGAAGGTGTGGCAGGAAGATTCCTTGAGGCCAGAAGTTTGAGACTAGTCTGGGTAACATAGCAAGATCCTATTTCCACAAAACAATATTAAAATGTATCTGTGTGTGGTGGTACACACCTGTAGTCCACAAACTCAACAGGTTGAGGCATAAGGATCCTCTGAGTCAGTAAGTTTGAGGTTACAGTGAGCTATGATCATGCCACAGCATTCCAGCTTGGGTAGCAGAGTGAGACCCTGTCTATAATAAAACATAATTGAATTTAAAGAAGAAATTGATAAGTTTTAATTAAATTTGGAAATTTTGACACTTCTTTTTCAATAAATTAGAAATAAGTAAATTATACTCAATATGCAGGAATATACTGAAAGGATAACATATCATATCAATAAATGCAGACAGGACACTGACAAAATACAATATCCTTTCCTGATATTTCAAAAAAATTTCTCACCAGTGGTGTAGAATGGAACTAACTCAAACTATCTCTTTCATAAAAGGCTTCTACCAAAACAAACAAACACTTACAGCAAGTTTCATATTGTTAGTGGTAAAAAAAAAAATACTAAATGACTTCATCTTAACATCAGGATGAAGGTAGGAATGTCTTCCACCACTTCTATTCCAGTGATAGCTACTGCAATAAGTTGAGAAAAAGAAGTAGGAGAAAAACATATTGGAAGTAACATCTTTTATATCCAAAAATGTTACAGTTTTTGTTGTTGTACAGCATAAGTTATCCAAAAATCTGCTAGCATAGTTACTGATTTTAGTAAACTCATAGTATTCAAGGTCAATAAACAAAATTTAAGTGTATATCAGCACAAGCTCAATAAATTATAATTAAGATACCAATATCGTTTACAATAGCATAAAAAACACAAAATACTCAAGATTAATTTAATAAAATATGTGTAAGACGTGTATGCTAAAACTATGTACTTTGCTCAGAGAAATTAAAGGCCTAAATAAATGGAGAATAGAATATGTGATGGATCTGAATACTCGACATTGTTAAGCCAGTAATTCTTCCCATATTTATCTGTATATTCAATGCAATCCCAATCAAAATCTCAGTAGGCTTTTTTCGTACAAGCTGGTAAATTGATTCCTACATTTATTTTAAAAAATGTAAATACTCCCAGGTAGCCAAAATAATGGTAAAACATTGAGAGACATTTGTACTGCTTTATTATGAGGCTTACTATAAAGCTATAGTTGTCAAGCCAGTGCTAAGCCTGAGAAAAGACAAACTTTACAGATCAATTGAACAAAATAGAGTTCTGTTCAACTTCTACTGTCAAGAGAAGTTGAATAAAGGTCAGGAGGCACTTAAAATGATGCCTGTTATTGTTAATCATTATGAAAATGCAAAGCAAAACTTCAGTGTGATAGCACTACACATCCACTAGAATGGGTTAAGTGACTGACAATACCAAATGTTACTAAAGATGTAGAGAACTAGAACTCTGAAACAGTACTCTAAGGAATGCAAAATCCTACAGCCACTTTGAAAAACAGTTGGGAAGTTTTTCATAAAATTAACCATACAGTTACTATATAACTCAGTGATTCCACTCATGGGTATTTAATAAAAAAAAAATGAAATCACATGCCCTCAGGAAGACTTATATTCAACTGTTTAAAGCAGATTTACTCATGATAGCCAAAACCTGAAAACAAATGAAATCTACATCAAAAAGTAAATGAACAGGAAAATTATGGTACATCCACGCTCAGCAATAAAAAGTAACCAACAATTGATGCCTGCATCGACACAGACGAATATCATAATCACTATGTTAAGTGAGAGAAACCAGACTCAAAGGGCTACATACTGTATGATTCCATGTATGTGACATTCTGGAAAAGACAAAACCTTAACATTGCCAACTGCTGAAATTTGGGATAAAGAATGCCAAAAAAGAAGCATGAGTTATAACTGAATCTTGATTGTGGTAGTACTTATACTATTGTATAAGTCATGATATCATACAGTTAAAATGGGTAAATTTTATTGTATGGAAATTAGACCTAAAGTTGATTTTTAAACTATACGATAATATGTTCAGATTTCTTATTTTGCTTTTTAGCAAAAATGCATGATGTGACAGAAAGAACAATGGGTTCACAGCCACAGAGGGAAAGAGGAGAATATAATAGAAAGTTGAATAACAATGTATACAAAACCCCTTCTATATGTAAGACACTTAGAGATTTTTTATATGTTTTTTATTAATTTTTCACAATCTATTTTTCTATAAATGAAGAAAGAATTGCTAGCTTTTGACTTAATTTAAATAAAACCATTTTGTCAGTAAAGTGTTTGAGTACAAGATCTGATGTGTATATTAAATTTGTATTCTGGCCAGTATCCCCATGCTGTTTCTCTTACCCTGCAGAATAGACTTCTGGACCCGGTTCCACCCCTTACTTTCTGTGCAAATTTTTACATGTTACATAATCTCCCCAAACCTATTTTATTGCTTGTACAATGAAGTCAAGATTTACTAAATTTACAAGATTGTTGTAAGAAGCAAATAAACCCATGCGTGTGATAGTATTTTATAACCATAAGGTATTAAGCAATGCAATTGCTATTTTTCATTTTCTCACTATAATGTATTGTGAGAATTTAAATTCTGAACCTTATTATTCACTAAATCAATGAGTGCCCAGGTCACTGGCTAGGTCAGATAATGCTGTTAAGATTCAACATTTTAACATGGTAAAAGAACACCCCTACCATATTAAACAAGTGCTATTTAGCAACTCTGAGTTCTACCACTGCAATAAAAATTCAAGACCATTGAAAAAAGGATTGAGAAGTTCAAATACCTTCCCCACAGAAGCATGGAACAAGGACCCAGGAAAAATTAAGCTGTCCAGAGGCACGTGACTCTGCATGGATAATAGTCTATGCAGCAATAGTCTCTGGCAGCAATGTCTGAAGGAATTTATCAACATAGTGTTATACTCTTACTTTATTTACCTGAATTCAGGGGCAAAGTCTCCATACATTTTTTATGACATAAGTTCATCTGGACACATACATCAATAAATCTCAGAAATAAAAAAATTACTGCAAAAGTTCTTGTTATTGTTTAAGCATTTGCCTGTAATTAATTATGCATTTACAACTCCAATACCAAAAATAAATTCCAAAAATTGCTACATTTTCAGCATATAGTAGTAATTTCAGCATATAGTAGCAGTGAACTTCAACATCTAGTAGCAATGGATTTCAGCATATAGTAGCAATGATGGCTGAACATCAGTCAGCAGGGAAATAAGATAGATTTGCGACTACTAATTTAGCTGTTTGTTTTTCCCTATGGGATTTTACCATCTTGACACACATTGACCAAGGCATCCTTAGATTGACTGAACTTTTTTCTTTCTGACTATAGGCCACCAAAGTTCCTTTATTTATTCTTAGAGCATTCACTTTAGAACACTTGCCATTGTAAATTATTTCTCTGCCTCTGCCTCCTTGAGATGTAAATCTTATCCCATCCTCTTGCCTTTGAAATGTGATCATCAAGAAAGATGGAGCAGGCCAGGCACAGTGACTCACCTCTAATTCCAGCACTTTGGGAGGCCAAGGCAAGCAAATCACCTGAGGTCAGGAGTTTGAGAACAGCCTGGCCAGCATAGTAAAACCCCCATCCCTACCAAAAATCCAAAAATTAACTGGATGTGGTTGTGGGCACCTGAAATCCCAACTACTCAGGAGGCTGACGCAAGAGAATTGCTTGAACCCAGGAGGCAGACATTGCAGTGAGCTGAGATTGTGCCACTGCACTCCAGCCTGAGCGACAGTATGACTCCATCGCAAAACAAAACAAGATGGGGCCTCCATTTCCCAATCTCTGTGGGGAATGTAACTTCAATAGGCAACAATTAGAGAACACACATGGCCTAATCATACTGACCAACCTCTCCCCTAATACACTCCAGTACTTTTCCATTAGCTCACCCAGAATTTAAAATCCTCCCACCTTTTGTTTCTGCAGAGTTGAATTAAATCTCTTCCCCACTGCAATAATCTTGATCCCTATTGCAATAGTCTTAAATTGTTTTCCTTGTCATTTTAGTAGGTGTCCAGTGCAGTTCTTTTACCACCATACACACACAAACTATATACTTGTTACAATAATGTACAAGCATGCAGTGCATTTCAGTTTACAAAGTGATTTTGACATAGGGTATTATTAAAGCACCGTAAGAAGGAAATAATACCACTGTGCTCAGGAAAATGAGTCTACTACTCAGATAAATTAATACATTACTAAAGTTGTAGTTATTAAGAGGTCTACAACTTGAACCCAAGGCATTTCCGTCCAAATCTACAGCTCTTCTAACTGCATCTCACTGACAGCACTGCTCTAAGAAACATCTCAACAAAGTTATGTTCTGAAAAAATATGCAGATATTTAACAACACTACTGATTTATTAAGACTTCTGAGGGAAAACAAAATTGATTTTGAAATATCCTGAGAGCGAACTCACTTGTTGGTCTAACATCATGGCTAAAATAAAAATATAGATGGCATTGTGTTCTTGCTATAACAACAGTAAAGCTGAGTTTAACATCCATAATTATTGATGAGATAATATTTTATTATAGTAACATTAGTAAATATGTTCTATTATATTTACATTATGCACACATTTTTGTAGCCATATGGAGATTCTAGGCAGAAAAAGTCATTGCCCTCAAGTTTAACCGTTAAGTAGAGCTAAGATGTAATTATGTATGTTTTCTTTAAAAATGTTTAGATGGTATATTCCTTCCTTATGCATTACCATCTTTACTGTTACTTGAATAATGAAAAATACAAAGAGTTTTTAAAGGTGCGATTGTCCTTTTTCTACCTCATCCTCTCCTTTTACTGAATCCTCAAAGTAGAATTAGTTAAAACATGATTTTCTTGAGAATTTCTAATCTTGATAATAAATGACTATAGAACTGCTGAAGCATGGTGTGCTAGTCTTTATTGTGCTCTATGTACAGTACCAGAATTGTTTGAATAATTATGAGATTATCTGACAGATTATGAAGAGGATTAGAAGACAGAAACAGAAAAAAAAAGTAGGCTACATGATCAGCATCTGTAAGTAAATTGACTGTCACATCTCTTCTTTCTGGCTTAAATTTTTAGACACTGGAATAATGGAAAGTAAAACCAAAATCTTTATTTTGTTAATTTGAATAGAATCCATGCTGAGAAAAGTACTAACAATGGACTCTTTATAAACAAACGCAAGCACACACATACGTAATTAGGTATGCAGAAACATTAAGCTGCCTTCAGGCATACTCCAAGATTTTAATATTCAGTCTAATGAAGTATTCTGATTACTTGAGAGTAACTGCATATGCCAGAGCTAGGGTTTTCATTTTTCAAATCAAAATTTGTTTTCTTAGATTTTGAATCACTTTGCATGGTTTTTGTCCATTAGAACCTACTATAAGATTTATTGGTACCATAGGGTCAATATCCAAAGCATTGGTCATTGTTTTGTAAATGTGAAAAATTTGTTTCAAGGAATGCATTTACATATAAAAGATTGTTTATGGCATGACTTAGGGTATCTAGTTATAACTACTTATTTCAAAGATCATTCTTAAAAATCTAAATTAATAAAGCAAATTATATTTACCTGACTTTAATGTTACCTGTGAAGTCACAGCATGGTCTTTTCAGAAGTTCTGAGGAGGCAGGGAACTTTGGCAGAGAGGTTGACAATTTAGACAGACAGTAGCCTCTTGAGAGCGTGACTCTTGTCTTATTTATCTTTTTATTTTCCCATATTGCTTAGCATGGAGCCTCACACAAAGTAAATAGCCAATAAATGCTAAGCTGACAGTGTTAGACTTTTAAAGACCCATGCATTTTTCATCTAAATATGAGTTGTTGAAATGTTGGGTAAGTCTAGTATTAGCAGGCACTTGGTTGTTAAAGAATAAAAGCCCATTTAGGCTTTACGCAAAAATTATTGCCCACTTTATTGAAATCCTTCATGCCCTCCAATAGATCCTTTTCATATACTGACATCATCACAGCAGCAGGGCTCTCATGATATGTCAAAATACTCATAGATTTGAAACTTCATCATGGCAATTACAACAAAGTATTTAGTGCTCTTCTTTGATCCCTCAAATGACAAGAGCAAAACTGAACTTCTGGGCATCATTGCCAAGACACAAACAAGGAGAAAGCAGAATTTAAATTTGCAATCCTCTAAATAAAACATTCTCCCTGACAAAAGCAAGTGCCTCTGCTGTTCACCTTTAGCAATAACTTCTTATTGCTCCATTTCAAAATCTTCAGAGGCATTGAAATTGAGAATCTTCAGGTACTTTTCTAACATGGGGGTTTCTAGGAGCTAAATAGGTTAGAAGCTCCACAATACATTCCTGCACAGTAGGGAGAAAAAGTGATTTAATTTCTCCAGAGGACTACAATACGTACCCATAGCTAGATAAGAGAAATTCTGATGATTATTCACGAGACCTTTAGGCAGATCTTATGTTCTTAGACACCTCTCATAAGAGAACCAAATGTCACTTAAATCAGTGATTTCACAGGAAATAATCCCCCATTTCTTTCTTGCCTAGGATTTTGAAATGTAAAATCAAGGGGAAAAAAAAAAGGAATCAACTTCTAGGCTGAGTTAGGAGAGTTGGAAAGAAAAATGGTGTGATTATTTTTATTTATAAATTTATGAACTTTAAGAACATAACATTAACATTTTTTATGTATTTTTAACCACATAGAGATACACTTATTTTAATTAGTAAATGAACTGACAGATGCTAATATTCTCAGTCCTCAGCTTAAAGATATTATTTGGAAGATCAGTGGGAGAAGCCGTAGCTCAATGATGTCCTAGATGATTACCGACTCTAAGGCATGCCAGCTGTGCTAAGCAACCTTTTCTTTTGCTGGAACAATTTATTCCCCTCATGCTACCACCTCCTGTTGTTCAAGGGAATGTATACTTTATTTCAAAGGATGAAAAGGGGAAAAAAGACATGCAGATAGATATAGTACTTTCAAATGAACACTTCTTTGGGACAATAATAAATAGGTTACCTAGAAAATCTCAAGTTTATTAATACATTCACAAGTGAATCATAATAGGGAAATAAATAATGTAAAGAGAAATGTTACCATGTGAAAACTGTTTTAACATTTAGCTTGGAAGACAGACTGCAGTTGGAAAATACAGTAAAATATGCACAAGCACTAAGTAAACAGAGTTAAGGTAACAGCAACCCATTGGTAATACTGTCTCATATTTATTGATAAATCAATTTAGAGTTTGATCTGTATAATATCTATGTAACACTGTCGGGACAGATAATATAAGGTCTTTCTTACCTATGATGGAATTTATAAGGCATAAAGTGGAGGAACGTTATTCCTTCCAAATCAGAAATATTCTCTATGAGGTAATCTTACTACATTTCACTCATCGATGATTGAGATCTTTTCTTCTTTCCCTTACAAAATATAGTTTAAGCGGACACACACACACACACACACACACACACACACACACACCACTCTAGCTAGCACTCTGCAAGCACTGATAGTGATCCTGACTTGATCCTGCCAGGTATGAAAAAGTTTACATTGTAGTAAAGGATAATGTCATGTTACAATGGTAAGAGCCACACTCATATGGATTTTATAAATCAAGTACAGAGGATGACTCATAGAGCAGACCAGTAGATGTCTCCTACAATTTATGGTGAGAAAGGATGGAAGGTGAGATGAAGTGATTAAGAATGATCTGGGAAGGCAGCTACCAGTGTAAAGCCAGAGCTGAGGTTCTTGATATTCCACAATGGGTGAACCGCAGCAAGTGAGTGCACTTTCACCACCTCCAATGCAATATATCAAAGAATATATGGATGAAAATATTCAAGAAGGCTTAGGTCCCAAGCCTCCCCCTCCAATAAAAGACAGTTATATGATGTTTGTCAATCATTTCCAATGTGATGATCTTATCATCTGTCCTTTGGAAAGTCAGAGCATCAAACAGCTTCATCCTATGCAGTTTGATCACAAGAAAGAACTGAGAAAACTTAATATGTCTATCCTTATTAATTTCTTGGACCTTTTAGATATATTAATAAGGAGCCCTGGGCGTATAAAACGAGAAGAGGAGAAACTAGAAGATCTTGAGCTTTTTGTACATGTGCATCATCTTATATATGAATATAGACCCCACCAAGTAAAAGAGACCTTCAGAGTCATAATGGAGGTCCAGAAACATCAACAGCTTGAAACAGCTGAGAGGTTTCAAAAGCACCTGGAACGAGTAATTGAAATGACTCAGAATTGCTTGTCTTCTTTGCTTGATGTTTTGCCTCATTCAGAAGCAGGAATGAGAGTAAAAACTGAACCAATGGATGCTGATGATAGCAACAATTGTACTGGACAGAATAACCAACAAAGAGAAAATTCAGATCCTAGGAGAGATCAGATTACAGAGAAAGATGCTGCCTTGTGTGTCCTAATTGATGAAATGAATGAAAGACCATGAAAGATGTTTCTCTTTTCTTTTTTTCCTTTTGATAAATAGCATCATATATTATTTTCTTTTGGACAGTCTTAAGAGAGGTTTCACTAAAAATGTAAACAGCTTTAATCTTGACTCCAATTTTTTCAATTATGTGATGTCATAGGCAGTATTTTTGCTGAATAACAGGCATAGTCAAATGAGTACCCCCGCACTAAGAATAATCACTTTAGAAAGCAAAGTGTTAGCTGCTGTTGTACGGGACATTCCTATGTTTTGGAGTTGCAGTAAAACTTTGATGATAACCTCAATAATAGCAAAGTTTTGATCCTTGAAAAGGGGATTTATCATTTGCTTTAAGAAATGATAGATAAATAATGGAAATCAAGCTCTATAAATGTAAAACTATGAAATCTTTAGACTTATTCCATTAAAAATTTTGCTTAAGCTCCAAAAAAAAAAAAAACAAAAAACAAAAAACAATAATCTCATTTACCCCATGGTTCTTGAAGATGTCATTCTATGTATGTGAAGATTGGTATTTGACTTGATAAAATAGACATAAGGAAAAGTAGTAACTACTACATGTGATTTTAATATTCGTCGTACACAACATACAGCTCTGAGAGGCAGAAGAGGATGGTGGTTTAGTACAAAAGCTATGGAGCAACATTGTTAAGGAAATTTACTTCAGCCACTTCTAAGGCGTGTGACTCTTGGCAAGTTACTTTACTACCCTTTATTTGCTTTATCATCTGCCAAAGTCTCAGAGGATATATTTTTTAAATTACTTCATATAAGCACTTAGTAGTTTCTGGCATATACAAAACAAACAATAAGTGTGAGTTTCTACTGTTATAACTACTATTAAAGAGGATCTTCCCTGTCCCCAAAACCTAAAATGCAATAAAAAAAAAAAGAGGATCTTATTTAACATTTGGTAATACACAAACCTTTGAGTTTATCATCACACAAACAGATTTTCTCCTTGATATGCTCAATGATTAATCTCCAATTATCTTGAATCAACTTACCAAGAAGAAACAGTAAGAGGTAAGCTTCATATACACAGAGCTTTATGACTTAACATTTGCCGCTGTCAGGAATTGTTCACAATTCCTTATAAATCTAAAGATTCATGTGATATTAAAAGTGTAGAGCTGTATATCCCCAATGTAATTATTGATTTTATTTCCCTATTCATGTTGCCTACTCTCCAACATTAAGATCTAAGGATACGAGGACAATAAGATTCTTATTGCTGTAAGTGATGCACATTGTTTGGTTTTTATCCTTTTCCTTAGACTTAGAGGAAATAAAACATGGACACATCCTCTCTGTCTTTCTAGGGCTATGGAAATGAATGAAATAATTTAAGTATGTAGTCCATTTCTTTTTAGCATCAATGTTAATTTTTCAAGAGTGCTGTACTTATCTATGTCAGTATTGCAGCTCCCTTTTCACAGTTCCCACCGGGAACCATGCCAAATCTGACCAGACTCCAAGCTACCTCCCTGTGAGACTTTTATCTCTGCATGTGCCATCTTCTCTATTATAATTTTTGAATATCTAGGCTCAAAGTGGGGGAGAGATTTAAATTTTGAATTTAAATTTAAATTTTGAATATCTAGGCTCAAAGTGGCCCTGAGATATTTAAATTTTGATAATTATGAACAGTAGTGTCAATTTCTTGGGGTTGCCATAACAAAGTACCATAAACTGGATAGCTTAAAACAACAGGAATTTATTCGCTTATAGTTCCATGGGTAGTATCAGCTTGGCCATGCTCCCTCTGAAATTCTGGATAAAATCCTTCCTTGCTTCTTCTTTGCTTCTGGGGGTGCCTATAGATTCTTGGGATTCCTTGGGTTGCAGCTGCATAACTCCAATCTCTGCCAGTTATTAGGCGGTGTTCTCCCTATGTGTCTGTGTTATCATATGCCACTTCCTCTTCTTATAGAGACTCCAGTCTTATTGTATTAGGGCCCACCCTAATGACCTCACCTTAACTTGATTGTACATGCAAAGACCTTATTTCCAAATAAGGCCACATTCACAGGTGCTAGGGATTGGGATTTAAACATACTTTAGGGAGGATAGAATTCAATTCATAACAAGGAATTTATAATTCAATTCACAACAAGGAATTTATAAAGTATAATATTAGCAAATATATTAGTAATATTTTTATCACCCAAACTGCTCAGAATAATGGTTTAAACATAGAATATTAAAAATGCACACACTGATTTGAACTTAATTTACTTTTATCCCCATGGAAACATAAGTTACACTGTAGTTCCCTGATAACACTAAAGAATAAAGTTCTAACTTAGAAAAATACATGTACCTTGTGATGATTACAATTATTTAGTGGAATGAAAGAGATTTTTCTGGAAATCACGGTTAATTTCTTGCTAAATTTTATATAAATAGTTGGAGTCAGGAAAATTTTAGACTGCATTTCTCTGCGTTTTTCTTTAGCTTCCCAATCACTTTTTTACCCTTAGAGGCTCTATTGATTTTCTCACTGTATCAATCTTTGGAAACAAGAGTTTGCTGGTTACTTATAAAGGTCACCTAAGTAGCCATCTGGGAGGCTGATAACATAGGTTTTGATCCCATATTGACCAACTACCTAGATGTCTGACTTTGGAGAACTGTTTTCATGAGGATTGTCATGCTTTTTCTAACCCTCTCTTTCTCTCATTTGTTTAATGAAGGATTTAGACATCTATAATATAAAATGTTTTTCTACTTCAAAATGAATTTTGTTTTTTATGGTACATCTGTGGCATCTCATAGAGTCAGGTATGTGGGTTTAACAAGCAAACATTAAGAGCATATATTTTACCACTAACTTGAGATATTCTTAAATATTAAATTATATAAATACAGGTATAATTATATAAGGAGTGAATGCCAGACCTTATTTTGTCTATCTACCAGTATGTGCAAATGGAAAGGTTTAATTTTTAGGACTCTGTAATGATAATTATATTCAAGACTCTGGATGGCCTTGTTGAATGACTAAAGAAATTTAATTATATTCTGTAATTTAGGTATTCAGGCCTAGAATCTTAAAATTCTTATTCCCAGTCCAGGATTTCTTGATAAGGCACCACACTGAGGCTTAATCTATAGCTTTAGTTCTAGGTGTATATTTATTATGTCACAACTATTTTAAAAATGTACTTGTGTTTACAGATGCTACTTCTCAATCAGCTAGAACAGTCATTCAACATGTACAACCAATCAGCAATTCTTCCACAACAACCAGAGTTCATCACATTTATTACACGTAAAATCCATACATTACTAATAAGCTTTTCAAACTCAGGGTCCTGGATTTTGTAAATTTTACTTAATAAACCAATTAAGCTGTATCCATTATAATCCTTGGAGGGTTATCCACCAAGACAATGCTCTTGCAACTAAATTGTCTAATTGAAATATGTTCAATCTGTCTAAAATTGCCATTGAAGCATTTTACTGTTGCAGACCAGCATAATTTGGATGGGATTTGGATTCATTCAGCAATTTGGGAGACAGATGGTGTTAAAAAAGATACAGATGTAGCAGCTTCCACTGATTCTTAATATGCCCCGTTTTTGTTGTCTTAAGCATTTTCATCAGTAAATGAAACCCTTGTTTGAAGTCAATGATTTGCATATTAAGTTGGGAGAAAAAAAAATAAGGCAGTAACTAAAAACTTGGGCTATTACTGCTGCAGGGAGGCAATTTTCCAAAAAGAAAAAAATCCTTAATTTTTGAAAGACATGACTCTATCATTATTCATTAATTCACTCACACATTTATTTATCCAGTAAACAATTTTAAGCACCAGTCATGGTAGATACCATGATAACCCTTGGGGATGGTTATAAATATAATGAAACTATGATTTCTGCTCTTAGAGAACCTCCTAAGTAGAAAATGAACAACGAACAGAAAAATGTCAAACAAGTTAAAAAGTTGAAAGTGCCATAAAAGATAAAGTGCCATCAAAATTCAGACATGGGAGGACTATTTGTGGCCAAATTTATGAGAAAAAATTACAGTTATGTTAGAAAATCTAGGCTGCTTTCAATAGAGATGAAAAGGTAGGCATATATGGAAGTACTTGAAAAACTAAGAAGAATAGAGAAAACTCAAGACTAATGAAAGGATTTAGTAGAGACAGGGTTTCACCATGTTGACCAGGATGGTCTCGATCTCTTGACCTAGTGATCCACCTGCCTCAGCCTCCCAAAGTGCTGGGATTATAGGCGTGAGCCACCGCGCCCAGACTTTTTCTTGCATTTTAGTAGACACAGGGTTTCATCATGTTAGCCAGGCTGGCTTTAGGTCCTGGCCTCAAGAGATTCACTCTCCTTGACCTCCTAAAGTGCTGGAATCACAGATGTGAGCCACCATGCTTGGCCAACACTGAGTTTTGTCTATCTCTTCCAGAGGGCTCAATGACAGAAACAGCTCGAAGACATTGCAGGTTTTCTTCCAGATCATAGAAATAAAGAAATAAAGTGAGTACTGCAATAAAGCAAGTCATATAATTTTTTTTTAAATTTTCTGGTGCATACAAAATGTATGTTTACACTGTACTATAGTCTATTAAGTGTGCAGTAGTATTGCTTCTAAAGATAAAGTGCATATTTAAATTTAAGGCTACTTTATTGCTAAAAATGCCAACAATTTTCTGAGCTTCTAGTGAGTCCTAGTCTTTTGCTGCTGAAGGGTCTTGCCCCCATGTTGATAGCTGCTGACTGATCAGGGTAGTGGTTGCTAAGGTTCAGAGTGTCTTCGGCAATTTTAAAAAATAACACCACAATGAAGTTTGTCACATCAATTGACTCTTCCTTTCATGAAAGATTTATCTGCAGCAGGTGATTCTGCTTGATAGTCAAATATCTTTCAAAATTGAAGGCAATCTTCATAAACCCTACTGCTGCATTATCAACTAAATTTATGTAATATTCGAGGTCCTTTGTTGTCATTTCAACAACGTTCACAACATCTTCACCAGGAGTGGATTTCATTTCAAGAAATGACCTTCCTCCTTCATCCACAAGAAACAACATCTCATCCATTCAAGTTTGTCATGAGATTTCAAGAATTCAGTCACATCCTCAGGCTTCACTTTTAATTCCAGTTGTATTTCTATTTATATCACATTTAGAGTTACTTCCTCCCCTGAAGCCTTGAAACCCTGAAAGTCATCCATGAAGACTGGAATCAGCTTTTTCCAAACTCATTACTAGAATATTCTAAATATTATCTATAATTATGAATCCTTTCTAGAAGGTTTTCAATCTACGTTGCACACATCTATCAGTGGAATCACTATCTATGGAAGCTATAGCCTTACAAAACCTATTTCCTGAATAATAAGAACTTGCAAGTTTAAATTACTTCTTCAGCCATGGACTACAGAATGGATGTTGTGATAGCAGGCCTGAAAACATTGCTCTCCTTGTACATTTCAATCAAAACTTTTGGCAATGAGGTGCATTCTCAATAAGCAGTGATATTTTGAAAGGATTTTTTTTTTCTGAGCAGTAGGTCTCAACATTAGGCTTAAAATACTTAGCTAACTATGCTGTAAATAAATGTGCTGTCATCCAGGCTTTGTTATTCCTTTTCTAGAGCATAGGAAGAGTAGACCTAGCATAATTCCTTAGGGCCCTAGCATTTTGAGCATAGGCTTCAACCAAAAATCACTGGCTGCATTATTTCTTAACAAGGGAGTCAGCTTGTCCTCTGAAGCGTTGAGGTCAGGCATTGACTTCTCTCTAGCTCTGAAAGTCCTAGATGGCATCTTTTCCCAATATAAGGTTGTTTTATCTACATTGAAAATTTGTTGTTTATCATAGCCATCTTTGTCAATTGTTTTAGCTAAATCTTCTGGATAATTTGATGAAGCTTCTACATCAGCACTGTGGCTTCACTTCAGACTTTTATGTTATGGAGATGACTTTTTTCCTTAAACCCCATGAGATAACCTCTGCTAGTTTCCAACTTTTCTTATGCAGCCTCCTCAGCCCTCTTGGCCTTCATGGAATTGAAGAGAGTTAAGGCTTTCCTTGCTCTGGATTAGACTTTCGCTTGAGTACATGTTGTAACTGCTCTGATCATTTACCAAGGCTACTATAACTTTCTCCATACCAACAGTAGTTTCGCTTTCTTATTAGTTGTGTTTTCACTAGACTTGCACTTTTAATTTCCTTCAAAAACTTTTCCTTTGCATTCACAACTTAGTTAACTGTTTGGCACAAAATGCCTAGCTTTTGGCCTAGCTCAGCTTTTGACTTACCTTCCTCACTAAGCTTAGTTATGTGTAGCTTATGATTTAAAGTGAGAGACATGTGACAAGAGTCGGGGGAAGAACAAGCAGGTTTATTCAAAAGCTGACAACCTGAAGAGATGGTGGGCTAGTGTCACCAAAACCATCTCAAAATGTTCAGGCTGACCAAGGGGATTTTAAAGAGAAAGGAATCATGGAAACTAAAGTGCAGGACTGGTGCAAGGCAGAGGTCTACATATCTTATTCAAATGACTATCATGAGTAAAGGACCACCTAGAAGCCTGGGTGGTGTCAGCTTCCCCATGACCAGGTTGTGGATTAACTGCTTGCCAATCCCTTCTCTGGGAAAAAAATGTCCTGAAATCTTGCCTTCATACCTGAACAGTTTCCAGATTAGTTCCTGGAAATCTTAAGCAAGTATATAGTTAGTCATGGAAAAGAGCAGTGCCAAGTGCCAAGGGAGAAAGAGCAAATATATATGTTTAAAAGAATAGAAAAAAAGGAGGTAACCATTTATTTTGGCTACTTGGTTTACAGTAAAGTATGGGTGTGCTTTGTGGCTCCTGAAAACAATTACAACAGTAACACCAAAGGTCATTGGTCACGGATAACCATAACAGATAAAATAATAATGAGAGAGTTTGAAAAATTGGGAGAATTACCAAAACCTGACCCAGAGACATGAAGTGAGCATATGTTGGTGGGAAAATAGTGCCCACAGACTTGCCCAAAGCAGGGTTGCTACAAAACTTCAATTTGTAAAAAAGCAGTATCTGTGAAGTGCATTAGAGTGAACCACAAAAAAATGAGGTATGTCTATATTTATCAAGGGCCTACTTTTGGCTTAGCTCCTTATATTATGGCTAATTAATTCTGCTTCTCTTCACTAGAATATTAGCATCTATGCCTTTCAAAATAAAACATCCATTAAATCACAAAGTTATATATTACTTATGTTATTCAAGCTACATTTTATCAATACCTACTATGACCTACAGATAATGCTTGATAATTTTCAAGTGAAAAATATTTATCCCTGACTTTTCTCTTTCTCTCTATTACACAGCTATTTCTAAAACATCAGCAAATTCTGTTGAATTTACCTTCAAAATGCATCCAGAATTCAACTACTTTTCATCTCGATTACTGCCATGCTGGCTAGTCATCATCATTTCCCACTTTAACGTAAAACAGATTTTAGCTAGTGTCCATGTTCCTAGCTCTGCCCTCTCTTTAACATACCAACCAGAATGATCCTTTAAAAATATGTCTGCTTTGTCACTCCTCTGTTTAAAATCCTTTAGTGCTGAGCCATTTGTAATAGAACTAAACTTTTACAAATTCCTTCAATATTCACTGGATACTGTGCTTCCGATCGGATGTATTTTTCTACTAACATTCTTCCCTTTCCATCTGACCCATCATCAGCCATAATTTCCTTCTTGCAGTTCTATATTTTATTCCAGACATACTGTTTTTTCTACAAGAAAGACTCTTCTTTCAGATATTCTTTTAGCTAGATCTTACCTCTCCTTCAAGTCTTAGCTTATATATCATCCTACCAATGATGCCTGTACTAACGCCCCTTATTAAAAATTACAAACTCCCTACAAAATCTTCCTCAACTCACATACCAGATCCTACTGCCCCATTTCTATATTTCCCACGTAGTGCCTTTATAGCATACTTCATGATTGACTTATTAGTTATTTTAACTATTTAGTGTTTGTTTCTCCCCTAAATGATAAACTTCATAAAGAAAATTTTGTATCCCACATGCTTAGAAAAATTACTGTTGGCTGGGCACAGTGGCTCATGCCTGAAATCACAGTACTTTGGGAGGCCGAGGCAGGTGGATCACAAGGTCAAGAGATCGAGACCATTTTGGCCAACATGGTGAAACCCTGTCTCTACCAAAAATACAAAAATTAGCTGGGCCTGGTGGCGTGAGCCTGTAGCCCCAGCTACTCGGGAGGCTGAGGCAAGGGAATCGCTTGAATCCAGGAGGTGGAGGTTGCAGTGAGCCGAGATCGCGCCACTGCACTCCAACCTGGCACCTGGTGACAGAGCGAGACTCTGTCTCAAAAAAAAAAAAAAAATTACCGTTAATAGCAGGTGCTCCATAAACATTTATCAAATAAATTAATACTTATTTTCAATTGAATGCAAATCATTTTTCCATAAATGTGAGCACAATTCCAAATTTGTGATGATGTCCTGTTGGTACTGAATTATGTACTGCTCTGTCTCTCAACACATCAATAATCTTAAGTACTATAACATTTAGTACAGTTTTAAAATTATTATATTGAGAGTATAGGAAGGAGATTGTGATCTTATTTTAATGAATAACAAAACCTGTCTGTACACAGACTACCACAATAAATTACGTTGTAAATCAAATGTAAATGTGTACAACATTAGGGGTATAAATTTGATTATAATTTGCATATCGTGGCTAATTCAGCAAACTCACCAAGCACCCTTTGTATGCCAGGAATCATGTTTGGAAATAAAACGATGAAGTGAACAGAATATTATCTCTAACCTTAAAGGAACTTATATTCTGAAAGGGAAGAAAGGAGTTGTCTGATGAGAAGACTCAATGGAAGCAGCAGTAAAAAGAGATTAAGCTAAAAACAGAAAAATCCGTTTAAAAACACATATTTGAAAATTACATATCAAAGCTAAGCATCTTAGAAAATTCCTGCTCATTGGGAGTATATATAGTTTTATTACCCCTTGCAAGAAGCAAAGAGATGGGCAAGAAAAGGCCAATCATACTGTAAATTAGATTTTTGAGTTGAGTACAACTCAAGCTTAAAATGGGTACATCACTAATTCTGTGGCAATTAAAAGGCATGCTCTCGTGAGAGCAACCTCTTTTTTCTTCCTGGAGATCTTCATCTTCTCCACACTGCAGCCATTCAGTGTACACCCTTATGCCTGCTACCTACATGGTAATAATAATGACAACAACAATAACAAATAATATATCAAAACAATAGTAATGGCAATAATAATACGAATATGATTCATAAACATCTATGGTTTATTTTATCTAGAAAGGGAGTAATTTATGTCATCAATGTCTAATCTTGCAATCTTCATAATACTCTCTATGGTCATTTTCTGTGGACATCTCTACCATCCCCTCTATGACTTTATTCAGTTTTTCTCTTTAAGTGTTAAGTACATATTCATTGTTTTCATCAATCTGTATATTCATTTTATCATCTATTAATTTTCATATATAGATACATATATATAGTGCTTCTAAATTTACCAAGTATTTTATCTGTTTAAATCTACTTATGTGTATCTATCCAGATATTACAAACCAAACCATCCTGTAAATATTTATCTCTACTTTAGCTATTATACACAAAGTCTCAGAAGTCCAGAGTCTAAAGATCATCTGAGTCTTATTCTTTCAATTTACTAATGGTGAAGCAAATACACAGAAAGTTAAGTGACTTATCTAAAATCATTTACCTATATATGAAGAAGTCAGATTCAGAAAACAATAAAATATATTAGCTATTTTTGGTGTACCTCTAATCTTTATATAACAGAACTCTCCTTGAATAACACATAGAAAATTGGATATAAATTTCACAAAATGGAAAATACTTCATTCAAATAATCTAAATTACTTAGTATTTAGGTGGTTTTGCTTTTTTGTTTTTTTGCCAGAATTTCATTCCTTTGTCAAGAATCATTTTTTTCTGAGTGTTTAAAGCTAACATAAAGCTATGCTACAATTTTGCAAGAATACCTGATTTTAAAGATACCCATTATTCCTATGGCAAGAACAGTACAATTCAAAATACTTCAATATGTAAAAATCAACTGTTTACTGTACCTTCTTCATCCCTCTATTTGCACTTGAATAGATTTCTACAGGCTCTTGAAAAATGTTTCCCTCAATGACAAGAATTTTTCAAACACATTTAAAAAGAGCAACTGATATTCATTCCTTAATATAAGAATTATTTAACTTTTACATGTTGAATTCAATTCCTCTTTAATCATGTTCTTTATCATTTATAAAATGCTGGAATAGTATTACACCTTGCCGAAATAAATTTTAAATGGAGGTATCTGTCTTGTAAAATGTATGACTAAGAAGCAGATAAATGCATATTGCAAGATTACAAAATGAAAATACATATGTGAACAGCCTCTGTGTACTACAAAGATCAGATGGTAAACATATGAGATCAAAAAGCTGTGCTTGCCATCTAAAGTGAATGGTAAATTTTGTGTTGTAACTTGATTCTTAGAGATCTTACATTTAACTGTAGGCAAACACCTAAAAAATTAAGGCCTACGTCCAGCAGAGGTAAAAGAAGAAAATTTTATGAATTATAACAATTTGGGGACAATGGAAATAAAGGGTCTTGGGATCAGGAAACACACTTTCCAACTTTGACTCTGCCTACTACTTAGCCAGGTAGTCACAGTCAACTCATTCTTTTACTTATTTATTCTATAATGCATTCATATATTTGTTAAATACTTATTAGCATGTCTGGTTGTGGTGGTACATGCTTACAGTCTCAGCACTTTGGGATTCAAAGGCAGGAGAATTGCTGGAATCCAGACAAGCCTGGACAACATAGCAAGACCCTGTCTCTACAAGAAATTTAAAAATTAGCTGGATGCGATAGTGCACACCTGTGGTCCTAGTTACTTGTGAGGCTGAGGCAAGAAGATTGCTCTTCAGGAGTTTAAGGTTGCAGTGAGCTGTGATCATACCACCGCACTTCAGTCTGGGTGACAGAGCAAAACTCTGTCTCAAACAAACAAATAGCAAGACTTATTGGCGTGTACTATGTGCCAGGGACTGTACTAGTGCTAGTAATATAGTTCTGAACAAATAAGAAACACATGATGTGGAAGGGCTCTGCCTATGCTCCTAGTAAGCTGTACAGATTTTAAAACATGTAAGATAGGAAATTACTGAAACTCTTCAGAAGGAAAATAACATCATTTGGTTTATGTTTTTTTAAATCACACTTTATGTTTTTTAAACATCATCATTTGGTTTATGTTTTTTAAAAATCACACTTTGTTCTATACATAAGACATTGTTGTGGATACAAGGGCAGAAGCAATTCTGAAACCACATTCACAACCATTACCTCATTGGAACATACCAAAAAGGCAGGGAAGTGATGATCACACCCATTGGCTTACTGGAGGAACTGCAATTTGCTGATAGAATACTCAGTTTATGGATGAACAGTGACAAGTGACAGAGCCAAGACTAGGAAAATGTTTACTGGTTCTTCCACGACAACACATTTCTGCAGTTAATGACACATACATTCGATCAGCAACCTGGTGTATTAAGCCCTGCGTATAATTGATCTCACAAATGGATAAAAATGTTTTACGGTTTATCTTCAGTAGTGAAGTAAAACAGAGTAATTGGCTCAGAAACCACCATTTCTCAGTGGTTGGATTTTTACTTGACATATTATTCCTTCTGTTATGTTCTTCAACCAGATTGAAATTACAGAACCATCTTCGATCTGTGATATCTCTATTCACCCAGATATTATAATTCTGTATTTTAAGAATCTCTGGATTCATCTTCTCTTATTATAGACTCAAATTAGTTAGTTTTTAGGTTAGTAAGCAGGTTTTATCTAGTCTCCCTATTATCCTATTTCTATCATTTACAAAAACTCTAGCCCTTTATATTTTCCATATAGTCTGGGGCTCTGGGAATTTAGTTATGAGGAAGAAACATCTTTGACAAATCCTCAGAGGAGCAGGATATATGTGTAAAGTACTAGACTCAATGCAGTATAGATAGGTATGCTTAGAATGCAGCAGAAAGTATCACTCATAATTTACTAGCTCCTGGCCAAGGTAGGGCAGGTTTCATTTAAGGTAACGTTTGGGATGGCTCTTAAAGAATGAAGCTGGAATGGAGTTCAGTCTTTGCCTTATCTAACTTTATCTCTCCACCTTTTAATATCAGTGCTTCTAGAATTAAATCACCATGCACAGTTCTGAGCATTGCAACAATTTTTAACTTATTTGTACCTAAGCACAAAGTCCAGTCTATACTATGAATTCAAAGTACTTGATATAACTCTGTCCTCTTGTTTCTGCTTCACCTTCCACCAATAATTTTCTCAGTCTATAGTAACAGACCACTATTAATGCACAATATTATTTTAGATGAGTAGAATTCTTAATAGCAATAGTTTTAGATATATTTAATATTCATTAGGAAAAATGCCACTAGTATATCAAACCTAGAAGCTTAGAAGAATTTTAGCTAAAAAGTAAAATCAATGTAAAATTAATTAAATAAAAAATAACTGTATATTTGGCAAATCTTTGGATAGGGAAAAATGTGGATGTCATTATTAAATCACCAAAGTTTTGAAAACAGCATCTGAATAGATGGTCTTGGGATATTTACTAGCCAGCAACACATGATAACATTTCTAGCGACGCTGAGTTTATCTTCATAATTTTCTACCTCTGCTCAGGTCATTTCTTCTGACTGGAATGCTGGCTTCCTCCACTCAATTATAACCTCCTCTTCTAACATTTAGTTTAAATCTTTATTATAGCATTTAATATATATTCTATTGTGTGTTAAAATAATGTTTGGTATTGTCATCCCTGCAGTAGTGGAAACTAAGTGAGAGGAGGGCTTGTGCAGGCTGGATGTATCTCTGATTTTCTGTTCTAAGTTAAGGGCCTGCATTACACTTCCCAACAAGTGAATGAGCATGAAAATACAACGTAGGTGTTCAGTTACTGTTTCCTGAATTGAACTGATTAGGCTGCTGAAAAATCCAACTCCCTCAAGGTCTCCATTGTTAAATGTCACTTCAGACTTAGACAATGATGACAAGCCATAGCTTCTGCAAGACCGTATTTAAAATAAACATCCGTTGCCTGGGAACAGAGCAAGTCTCACTGGCAGAGTTCTATGGATTATTTTTTCAAATTAGCTCATATTAGCAAGAAATGCCTATGAGTATGAGACGGAAAGAAAGAGAAACAATGAGGGGGAGATCATTATAATCATGATGGCCATTTGAACAGAATTTTATCATTTCCTTACATTTCTTCACCTCAGGTTCATTTCATCCATGTGACAGATATTGTGGTTTCTGTTACTGTTCCCATATTCTATTGAAATGATACAAATGAAAGTACAGGATTCGGTATCAACTGCCTTCTTGCCTTCCTTTCTTCTTTTTTTTAGTGGATTTTTACTTTTCAACCTATTCTCTTAACTCACAAATCATAACAATGTTTTAGATCATATTTTATATGAAGATAAAGATCTTATATATGGATTGAATACTCTATTCATAAAAATCTTCCCTCATCAGTTAGTTTCTTGGTGTAAACATTGACACAATTTACTAGAAGAAAAAAATCGTGCTTAAAATTATTTTCATGTTAGTTTCACATTTATTTTCCTCAGATATTTATTTCAATTATACACACATATAAATACAAATCCTTTTAATAAACATATTTAGATATGAGCTGGAAAATCTTGTTAATGACTAAAAACTGATTCTGAACACTTGACATATATCTACTTTTAAAATTTCAAAGCTAGTTACTGAAGAAAATTTCCAGAACATTTTATATGATAGTATATAATTATTTCTGCTTCTCAGAGAAGAACATAGATGAAGTAAGATTTCATGGAACAGAAAAAAGTTTCTTCTAGAGCCAAAACAAGAAAGAGGATCATGACTCAAAGGGAGACTCCATTAGCTAAAAGAAACTTGCTCAGAAGAAAAACTACTCCTTTTCTTTGTCAATAGCTGTGATGAAATTACCTGCAAGGACTGTAGCAGACAAAGTTCAGTCAGGAAAGAAGAACCACTAGGAGTATTATGGAATGAAGACGTTACTATAAGGGTCGGCTGTTACTCAACTGTGAAAAGAGATGAAGATTAAGGTTTAGAAGGGAGGAGCTGCAGGATCAGCATAAGCTTGATAAGCTGCCAGTCTGAGGAACTGGCAATGGGAATCTAGAAAGCCTGGCATGTCCATCTGTTGGTATGTGGCACCACGTGGAGCTGTTCGGAAACTCTATGGAAGGCCGTCACCTCTGCATCTTGTGTTCAGCCCATGGTTGCAGTTGGTTAGAAGGGCCAAAAGTCAGAAAAAACTAGGCATAAATCAGCGGTAAGTGAGGACACGCTGAACTCCACCAGTACCTTAGGTCCATCTCTCAATGTTTTAACTGCTATAACTTTTAGGAAGGAGTAACTCCTGCTTCACTTTTTCCTTCTATACCTCATGCAAGTATTTATTTTTGTCAACTCTAACTTAGAAGTATCCAGAAAAAAATCTGAAAGAATGAGCTTCCCACTTAGCCAAGTTGACTCAGAAAAAAAAATCACAAAGATTTCTTGTTTGCGTTCAAGTTTCATTGAAGGGTCAATGAATCAAAGTCATGAAATCAATAGAACATATGTTCTAGGGAGATTCTGATTCTAAAATATTTTGATGGAATTTATCGGCCAGGAGAGATTTTAATTAATCATTGATTATAATTGACAATATTTAGTAATCACAGAGAAAGATGGATGTCAACATTTCACATTTTTATCAACATAATAAGAATCATTAGTAAGTGAGACATTGTGGTTACAGAAACACAATTATTTGAATTGTATACTAATATGCTTTCTCAGTTTAATTGGACTAATCTGTCCTGATCTTTCAGTTTGGCCGTAACCAAAGACCAGACTTCACCAGGGAGCAGATTTCTGAATTTTCACCATGGAAACTAGAAACAAATGTTCCCTAAAATAGCCAGAATTACAAGACAAAATTTATCCAAAGAGTAAGTGACAATGTCAATTTATCTGAATTAATACTACACACTAAGCCAATTTTGTTCTTACATATCTTAATTTAGATAAATTAAAGTGTTATTTAAACCAATCATAAGGGCACTGAATGTAAAAATATTAAATGGACGGTTCAATGAGATAATTAACAAGAAGTCTCTCAAGAACAGTGAACATAAACTGTTGCAGAAAAGGGAGCTTAGACAACTGGGTTGACAGAAAAGAAGGACACTAATAATTCCTTTTTCCCATAAAAAGGGAATCAAGAGAATAGCAATAATCCTCAGCTATAGAATACCACGTGGAGAAGTCTTTGATCAAAAGAAAAAAACTGTATACAATATAATGATTTAAAGTGGTTTACTATGGTGTCAACATCATTTTTTAAAAATGTGGTTTACACACTTACAATTTCCAGTGTCTTTTTTTTTTTTTGAGACAAAGTCTTGCTCTGTTGCCCAAGCTGTGGTGGTCTCAGCTCACTGCAATCTCCACCTCTAGGTCAAAGCAATTCTCCCTGCCTCAACTTCCCAAGAAGCTGGGATTACAGGTGCCAGCCACCACGCCCAGCCTCCAATATCCCTTTTTTAACCAATGCTTTGATAAGATGTGTCAATCAGTTATAAGTGAAATGACATTCTATATCCCCATTGCTGTTACAAACCTATCATATGTTTTAAATCTAACATGGATCCATGTTTTAAATTCTGTCATTAATATTCTGGTAAGATTTTTCTCTAGCCTATCACTGCAGCTTCAATACTTCCCTTTACACACATTCTCTTAGTCATAATAAAGTCTCTACTATTTTTCCTTCTTTCCTTCCTTCCTTCCTTCCTTCCTTCCTTCCTTCCTTCCTTCCCTCCCTCCCTCCCTCCAATTATATGGTAGAAGCTAAGCACGTAATCTAAAAATAATAAAATATAAGCAAAAATAAAGAAGGAAGTAGCTGTAGCACAAATAATCTGATTTATGAGTCCAAAATAGGCACACATCCTACATTGCTGAGCCTACATTGCTGAGAGAATTAGGGTTGTTTCATGGGACACTAGCATTTGAATCAGAAAAACAGTATTGTAAAGAAGACACCTGGACAGCATACATAGCATCCAGAGGCCAAGGTGTATGTGGCATGTTTGAAAAATAGTAGAGTCTAGGCCGGGCATGATACCTTATTTTTTTTTTAGAGACAGGGTCTCACTGTTTCTCTGGCTGGTTTCAAAATGCTGGTCTCAAGTGATCCTCCTGCCTTGGCCTCCCAAAGCACAGAGTTTACAAGCACGAGCCACCATGCTTCACCATGTTATTTAATTAAAAGTTCAATACATTGCTTGAAGAATAACCTAAGCAGAAAAACTGGAGTTGATCATCTTTGTGTAAGTTGTAAATCTGGGCTTCATGTAACTATGTAGTTGGTTCTACTGACAGACTTCCATCTTCCTCTGGTACTTGACTGCATACCTATACATATGGCTTCTCTTAGAGGATAGTACAACTAGTGCTCAAATAAGAGTAAGAATAGCTCAAATAATGGAATAAGGGCATGGTAGAGGAAAGTTGTATGAATAGTTTGGTTTTGAGAAATTTGTTTTGGAATGTTTCTGTAATGATAACTAGTGTTATATAATGCAATTCCTTGTTTCATGGACACTACTTCAGCAGGAAAATGCCTTCAGGGTTAAATCAAGAAAGTAGTGCTCTTTAATGTGAAGGAATAATAAAAATATTTATATCAAAATATTCCAGTATAACATGTAATATAATATTTAATTACATATTAATGTTTGATCTACTGATTATATTACATTATATTATATTCCATCAAACCTCATTCTCATCCACAAAACCCATCATTTTGGTCTCTGAATAATTAAAATTTCAGGGTTCTCTTTTCCATTTGAGTCAGGATAGCACACCTTTGAAATCTACATGAGTAAAAGGCATGGTGTTAGAGTATATGTTGTTCTGCTAGCATAGAGATGTTGCATAAGTACAGATTGGTTACTAGAGTCCCAGACTCAGGACATGAGCTATTAGCTAGTGCTTCTACTGAAGCAATGAATACTACAATTGGAAGTGGAGTCTGAAGATGTGACTGAATTGCTACAATCTCATGATCAAATTTGAATGGATGAGGAGTTGCTTCATATGGATGGGCAAAGAAAGTAGTTTTGAAATGGAACCTACTCCTGGTGAAGATGCTGCAAACACTGTTGAAGTAACAACAAAAAATTTAGAATATTACATAAACTTAGTTGATAAAGCAGCAGCAGGGATTAAGAAGATTGATTGCAGTGTTGAAATAAGTTTTACTGTGGGTAAAATGCTATTATATAGCATCACATGGTAAAGAGAAATCCTGTGCAAAGAGTCACTGGATACGGCAGACTTCACTGTCTTATTTTAGGAAATTGCAGCAGCTGCTCCAGCCTTCAGCAGCCACCACCTGGATCAGTCAGCAGCCATTAACATTGAGGCAAGACCCTCAACCAGCACAGATTATGATTTGCTCTGGGCTCGGGTGATCATTAGCATTTTTAGCAATAATTTTTTAAATTAAGATATGTAAATTGGTTTTTAGACATAATGCTAATGCATACTTAAAGATTGCCATATAGTGCAAGTATAACTTTTTAGGCATTGGAAAACCAAAAAAAATCCCTGTGACTTTATTTATTGCAGTGTTTGCTTTAATGCAGTGGTTTAGAACCAAATCTGCAATATTACCAAGTACCTGTGCTGTAAAGAAAAAAAAAAGTCAAAAATCACATGACAATAATTAATTTATGTTATATCTGTGAGGCAAAAATAGTCTGTTGATTTAAATCAAACGTTTAAAAATGCTTATAATGGAATTTTTTGTTTCTGTGACTCCAAAATTTTGACAGAATGTCTTACATGGTTAGATCTTTCTTTACTTTCTTCATGTACATTTGCCACACTTATAGGAAAAATCAATTTTGCTATTACGTTCTGTGGAAAATAGTCTATGAGGATTCTCATTTAAATGCTGATAGAACTAATAGATATTGAAATAAATACCTAAACACTATGATTAATAAAAATAAAAAACTGAGTAAAACAAAAGTTTGACACATTTAAAGGTATTTAAATTATGGCTCTGGAAAGAAATAGAAACTCTTTCTAGGCTGATAAGAGATATTAGTGATGAGAGTATAAAAAATGTCTTACCTTTATAAGGTCATACATAAATTTACACATTTTGTTCACTTTAGTTTTTCTTTCTTTTTGTTTTTTTACAGACCTGGGAACATGCCAAAGGAATGATTATATGACATATTATTCTATCCTCAAAAGTATAATATTATTTGGAGTTAATATTTGCAATCATGGTAAATATGTTTGTCTAATTAAAAATAAAAACCAATTTCATAAATCTGATAAAGGAAATCTTTTTCTCATTTTGAGATGGAATTCCACTCTTGTTGCCCAGGCCTCAGTGCAATGGCACCATCTCGGCTCACTGCAACCTCAGCCTCCAGGGTTCAAGTGATTCTCCTGCTTCAGCCTCCCAAGTAGCTGGGATTACAGGCACCTGCTACCACACCTAGCTAATTTTTTTTTTTGTATTTTTAATAGAGATGGGGTTTCACCACGTTGGCCAGGCTGGTCTCAAATTCCTGACCTCACCCACCTTGGCCTCTCAAAGTGCTGGGATTACAGGTGTGAGCCAACCTGCCAGGGCTGGAAATCTTTAAAATATGTGACAGGTATCATATTAATGGTGAATTTTTAAAAGCTTTTCTTCTATAACAATAATGTCTGTGATAAACACCACTTTTTTTTTTTTTTAACACTTGGCTGGATGTTCTAATGACACAACCAGAAAAGGAAATAAAAGGCATAAACATAAAAAAAGAAGGAAAATATTGTCATTAAACAGATGACATATTTTGTATGTATAAAATCTAAACAGTCTATAAACTAAGTATCTAAATTAATGAAAAAATTCAGTAAGGTTCCTGGACACAAAGTCAATTGAAGTTAGTTGCATTTAAATACAGTGGCAAATATTTTTAAAAATTAAGAAATTGGTACTGTTTATAAAAGGATAAACATAAGATTTTTACCAGAAAACTACAAAATAGAGGAGACAAAAGGAGTCCTAAAAAATATAGTGAAATATCATGTTCAAGGATTGGAAGCCATAATTTATAAAAATATCAAATCCCCACAAATTGATCCATATATTAAAAATGAAATATCAATCAGAAACCCAGAGTCCTAAAAATTGAATTTTAGTTGTGGGGGAGGGTGATTAAAAGCTGATTTTAAAATTTATATAACAAAGATTTATAAGGCAATTTTAATATATTTTAATACATTATATATTAATTATATTGTATTTATGAATACATTACATATATATTTTAATAATATATAGATTTACATTAAAATATTATTTATATAAATATTAATATATGAATTATATATTGTATATATTGTATGTAATGTTGCATAGTATATATTATATATGTATTGTAATGTGACTAATATATATTACACATATATATGATCACCTGCTTTATGACAAAGGTAACACTACAACACAGTGGGGGCAGAGAGATTCTTCTTGGCAAAGAGTATTAAGAAATTAGATACCCCATCAAACATTAACTTATGATAGATCTAAATATAAAAGATAATTTAAATACAAAATATAAACAATAAAGCTTTTAGAAAGAAGCAAAAAATTCTTTGAATTTTTTGATGACTTAAAGTAAGCTTTCATCAACAGAACATATAAAAATTGGTAGTGAAAAAATTAGATGAATGGGATAAATTAAGATTAAGAGCATACATTCATTCAAATACTGCTCTAAGAGAATCAGAAAGAAAAACACAAGGTGTAGAAAACATTTACAATATTTTGTGACAAAAGTCTTACATGCAGGCTATATAAAACAAAACAATGATAAAATGAATAGAAGCTAATAGAAAAACGAGCAAAGATTTGAGAAGGCACCTTACAATAGAAAATAGACAAAATGTTGCTCAACATTTAGTTATAAGAGAAATATAAGTTAAAACTAAAATGCTATGGCAATCACAGCCACAAAAATGAATTAATACAAAGAAAAATGTACTGAGATTTAGTTAAGTTAGGAACAATGGAAAATCTTATCCACTACTGAGTAGAAGTATAAATGTGTACACTTTGAAAAACTGACATTGATGTATAGATGGAATACTACACAGTGATGAAAATGACAAATCTCAATTACATACAACACACATGGTTCTCACAAATAAAACGTGAAGCAAAAGAAGCCAAATTTAAAAGAGTACGTACTTAATGCTTTCCTTTACTCAGAATTGAAAATAAGCATAACTTATCTTTGTTGGAAGTCAGGATAGTTCTTTATTCTGTGTAGTGTAGTCACTGGAAGGAGGGATAAAAGAGGCTTCTCTGGTGGTTGTAATATTGTATGTCTTAATATGGGTGTTCATTATGATTATGTGCCTGTTTTCAGCTTATGGAAAATTAATTGCAGTTATACTTACAGTTTTTCTGCTTTTCTCAATTATACTTCAACAGAAGTGTTGAATAGAAAATTATCTAGATGCATGAAGAATATACAGCAGAAATGCTATATATTTTACTTTTTGAATTTCTTTTAGGATAAATTACTGATAAAGAATTTCTAGATAGAAAGTGTAAAATATTTGCAGTTTTCACTGCAATATTACCAGAATATTCTCTATAAATAAAGTCAGATTTCTATCAAACTTACATACGTAAAAGGCAATTGTATCTTTATAGCCTTAGCTGTATTTGATTTTAACAAGTTTTTCTGTTTTTCAAAGGAGTCTATTATTTTTAAAATTTTGTTTAATTATACTCAAATATTGACTTACTGTTTGTTTTTCCCCTTTGGAGGAATTATCTATACATATCCTTTCACAATAAGTAGGCCAAGAATTTAGCTCCATGTTAAAATGTCAATCTGCAATGATATTCCTGCTTTCAACTTCAAACAGAAAGAGTGATATAACACACAGTTTTCAGAGAGTCATAAACTAAGAAAGCAATCTAATAGATCTTGTGCTGTGTAATTATTAGTCTCTATCTGCTGAGTCAGAGCTCATTAGAGAAAATATTTGGGGGCTGCATGTCTCTCACTGATTGTATGTGCAACATCTATGAACTGTAATGGGATTAATGTAGATACAGCCAGGAGAATTTCAATAGTCAAATTTTAAAATAACCATTTTCTAACTGCAGTGATACACTGCAGATTTCTCAGTAATATAGAACTCTTGGGGACCTGATTCATTTGGCCTTTGACTTCATTTAGCACAGAATACCCACAGGAAACCTTTATGGTGTTTTAAGTGTGTTTGCTATCTTGTATTATTGCTTATACAAACAGGGTTATGTTCGCCAGCTCTATTTTTTTTTGGCCATAGTATTTTTCAGTTTTTGTCATCAGACTTGCTCTTATGCACTTACTTGAATAGGGAAAAAAAATGTTTTTACAATTGAAAATTTTTTAAGCAGATGGTTTTTAAAAAAAAAAATTTTAAATGGAAATTTTACATTCAAAAAGCATAACTTTGTTTTCTTCATCAAATCTTTCACTGGCCATTTAATTGCTGGGTCTCTGGAGTTGATTAAGGAGCTGACTATAAAACCTGGGTCCCTAATGCCATTAGAAATATTAGTGGAAAATTGTCTTTCTAGTTTTCAGTGGGACAGTTGGTAATTGTCCAAGAAAATCATGATTGCTATATCCCTCCTCTTCATATTCCAAGTTTTAAGAAACACAAGCCAATTTTTCAGAGAAATAAAACTAACAGTGTTGTACATTTCAGTTTAGGAATGAATTCATAAAAACACTTGGTAGATGTGTAAATATTAAAAGTTCATCCACATTATGCAGTCACTAAGGACTTATAGATTAGTGGTCCTTAAAATTTTTAGCGTCATCAAAATCACCTGTAGGGTTTATTATAACAAAGATTGTTTTGGCCCCACCCCTAAAGTTTTGATTCATTTAGTTTGCATTGCTAAAAAGGTCCCAGGAGATGCTGATGCCTCTGGTCAGGAGATTTCACTTTCAGAACCACTGATACATATAAAAGCTGAAGTTCAGTGGCCAGGTGGAGAGGCAACTAGAAGTTGTTTCCCTGTAGTTCAGATAACTCCATAGCCTCACTTCCACTCTGGAACCTCGACTGGAATGTACATTTTTGAGTGTCATGTTAATTTAAGAATAATACAATTTCTATTTTATTTACTGATATGGTTTGGCTATGTCCCCACCCAAATCTCACCTTGACTTGTATGTCAAGGGCAGGCACAGATGGAGCTAATTGAATCATGGGGGCAATTTCCACCATACTATTCTCATGGTGGTGAATAAATCTCATGAGATCTGATGGTTTTATAAATGAGAGTTCCCCTGCACTCTCTCTCTTGCCTGCTGCCATGTAAGATATGACTTAGCCCCTCCTTTGCCATCCACCATGATTGTAAGGCCTCCCCAGCCATGTGGAAATGCGAGCCTATTAAACCTCTTTCCTTTATAAATTACCCATCTTTGATATGTCTGTATTAGCAGCATGAGAATGGACGAATACATTTACAAAATGAGTCATTTAGTAAGTATTATATTTTATTGGCAACAAATTTTGCCACATCACAGGTGTGCTTGAGCACAGCAGGTGAGACTGGCTCTCTGAGGGGACAGCTTCTAGTTGCCTCTCGACTCAGCCATTGCTCCTGTCTTCCTCTGATGCCCCAATCTTAGCCCCACCACACTTCAGTTAATCCTCTGACCCCTGCCCTTGTCCTCACGTATTCTCCATGAGGAATGTTCTGAAGTTCTGCAAGATCTATCTGCATGCTCCAGAATCTTCTCTACAGTCTCTTCAGTGATCGCTGCCAAACAGTAGGCCAGTCATTTCTGATACTTTCATGTTTCAATTATCAAACATTCACCCCATCTCCATACTCTCCCCCTTTTTTTTTCTTTTCACACAGTGTCTGTGTCTTTTGATTACCTGAAAATCTTCAAGTAACAGAAGTTCGGTGAAAGTGCTAGAGTTCACTTCACCACAGTATCTTTATGAGCCTTTTAATGCCATTTTCATGACAGCACTTGGGCAGGGCCTTCTGTAGATGACACAGAAAGCAGGCCAGTCTTTCTTGTGTAGCCCACTGAAAACACTCTTTTGCTAAGCACAGCTTTACCTACATTTTCTGATGTGTCCTGGCCATGGCATGGTCTTAGGCTTCTCTAGGAAACCAGAAAGATGCTCATCACCCTGTTGAAGGATGTCAACTTACCTTAAATAGCAGAGCAAAGGGAAAGCTCCATCCTGCTCTTGACAGGCAAGATGACTTAAAATGCCAAGTCAAGCTTGCATCATAGCTCCCAATGCTGGTATTCAATTTAAGCACTAATAATGACTCTCAATTAATAGCATAAATTAATGCAAAAGAGGGATTGTATGCCCAGCTACTTGCTGTTTTATGTAAGAAGAGTTAAAGCATGCCAGCCCAATGCTACTCTGTCCTCTCTGACAATTTACGTGAATTTTTGCGTGCGAAGTTAATTTCAAACTGCACTAAACACATTTTGGCTCTCAGAGGGTTGGCTCTAGTTTTAATCTACTTTAATACATTATACATTGTTTCCTTTAAAGTCATGCAGCTTTATTTACATTTAATAGAGTTTATATTTAACTCAATTCAGAAAAGCATCCTATGATATCTTGCTGTTTTCACATCCTGGAATAGCTTTGTCTCTCCTGCCCCAACCCCACTCCTTCTTCATCCATGGAAAGTCTCATCTTTTGAGGCACAGCTCAGATTCCTGCTCCAGTTATCCTTTCCATCCTCATGTCCCCTGGTTTGGTCTCCTACTGAGTTCTTTTATATCATTTGGCCTTATTTGAGTCATTTTTAATTTGCTATCAATACTTTATAAGGTGCTTCCCATATAGAGCTAATCAATAATTTATCTTAATAAAAATCACTAATTCATTAAGTAGTTACTAAGTATTAATTATGTCTCTGGTCCTATGCTTTCTCAGCTTATTACTATCCAAAAACTATGACAGTTTACACCTTATATTTGAAGATAAAGGCAGAGATATCTTTGTAGACTGAAAGAGAAAGTAAACATGGTTGCTCTCCCAGAGAAATTCACAGCCAAGGGAAAAACACAGGTATGCAAACCACAAAGTATAAAACAAGGTAACAGTTTCCTAATAGAGGTACTTCCAGAGTGCTCTGACAGCATTAAAATAGATAGAAATCTTTAATTCTAGGGGATTGGGAAGAAATTCGCATAGGGGGTGACATATGAGCTGAGTCTTAAAATACAAAAATCACTGGATAGCAGAGGAAAGAAAACATCACCTAGAGTGAATGACTTACACAAATGACAAAGCTGTGAATAGACATGGTAGTTTGGGGAGAGAGTAAGTAGTTTATTTCCTTGAGAGTTTCATGCAACAAAGGAAGTTTCAGGAAGTGGATTCATGCTTCCAGTATGAGCCAAATACTTATGCTTCCTATTTGTGTCTTTGTAAATGCGTAATATTCTATAATGGAAGGCAAGGGAGTTAATGAATGTAAAACCACACCTCTATCAGTCAAGAAAGTACTCATTATCATTGCCATTAATCTCTCAAGAGTTGCATCTCTAAAAACAGAAAACTAAATCAGGCTAGTTGAGATTCAAGGCAGTAGACGTATCTTTGTTTTATTCATAAAATTGGCACTTATTGAGAATCAACCATTAACATGATGCTAGATTGATTACTAGGTACAAACACAATTCAGTGAATGTAATAGAGGAAAAGGCAGACACAAGTAACAATATTATACAACACATATTATACAACACTGTACAATATTGTACAATACAATATTTTAGGCATATTCTTATACACAGAATATGCTTAGTGTGGGAGTGTAGAGCTGAGAATTATGACTCACAGCAAGAAGAATATGGGAGTGCTTCAAAAGGAAGGTAGCAACTTTGGTGAATTTTCCATTAAGGGTAGCATTTGAAACGGGGGAAAGGAATCTTAGCCAGAGAAATTGGAACACAAACAGTCAGTGAGTTGTAAATGTGTATAATAAATTTAGCAATCCAGATAGCCCATTTTGATTTGGGGACTTCTTGCCTTGCCTCTCAGGGCTAATGCACTAGTTAAAAAAAAAAAAAAAAAAAAAGAAAAGAAAAGAAACATTTTGTCACTAATTAATTTTACAAGATCTGGAGACTGATGAAATGAAGAACACCTGAAAGCTTAAATTCAATGTCATCCAACAGAAACAGATTAAATAAGCAGTTTCTTTAAAAAGAAAGAAAAAGAAACAGTTGCTGTGAATTATTTTAGAGACACACATAAACTATTCTCCTCTGTTGGTGCCATTGAGACACAAATTATTTAAAATAAATTATGTAGATTTATCTTAATAAGAATAAATTGAGAACATCATTGCAACAAAGCAGGAGCTTCTTTCATAACTGTCTGCATCAGCATCATTAGAGTTCTGGAGAAGCCATCCTTGGGTAAGCATTAATATGTTATTTATGGTTAAGCTTCCTTAGACTTGGAAGCACTCAGGCAATATGCTGACGGGTCGGATCAACAGAACACACTGAGTAAGCTGACCTTTGCTAATCTTTGGAGTGAAGAATATTTATGAAGCTAAATTTTCTCTGAAGAGTTCAAAGCCTAGATCAGAACTGTTGCTCAGATTCTGTCACGCAATAGAAAGAACGAGGGTATGGGATTTGGAGTCAGAAGGTCTGAAATTGAGTTGTTGTTCTACCACTTACAAGCTGTTTGACTTTCATCAAGGCCCTCAGTCTCTCTGAGACTCCATTTCTCCCTTTGAATACAAGAATAATTAATTTATGCATTGTCTACATATTTGCTGTGAGAATGACAAGGTAAAAAATCAGTGTTTTATAGATTTATAATTGCCAAAATTAATATTATTACTTTTATAGGTAAATCTCAAGAAGAAGTATTACTATAAGTAGGTTGAAATAAACAGGATTTTTTCATTTTTCCTTTCATACTACCTGTTAAAATTATCTGCCCAGAGATCTCATTACATTTTACTTGTTTATATTCACATTTTCCTTTTTCTCTTATACTTTCTTCTAAAGAAAAGCAATTTTAAGTGACAGTTTCTCACTCTTAGGCCTTTTGCCATTTCCTCAAATTGCAAAGCTTCTCACATTAGCCCATCTGGTATTTGGAGTAAAATATACACCCCCGTGATGTGCTAATTGTCTTAAGAATGTGGCCTCACAATTGTAATTAGTTCTTTTTACACAATTTCTTCCTGCCATGGATAGTATTTTTGTGAATAAATGATAATATGGGATTGTCTGTGTCAGAGCAACAGCCCATTGTTTTCTAGAACAAGCCTCTCAGAAGCCAAGAGAAGATTTGCCTTCCATAAAGGGTGGCAACTGTCCTTGTCACTCTATTGCTACATCCTCTGTGGAAGTGATCTCAAAATGTACCCTTAGATAAGATTAGGGAGATCAGCTGCTGAGGTAGAAAGCAATTAATGTACTAAAACATTCTTTCATTGTACCCCCAAAAGACACAGGCTGAATATAAATACATTATTGAAATATTAATGCAGACATAATAAGAACTGTAATTTGGCATGTCCAAATATAATTTATTAAATCTAGTAATCACATATAGTATTTATATGCCATATATCTTTATGTAACTCTCAATTTTACCGATGATAGGGAGGTAATTCTGCCAACAAGTGTGCTAAGACTTTAGCAATATTTGGAATGGGAAAGAAGATCTGGGAGTTATTTTTCTAGAGATACTGAGAAACTCATCTCTAATGATGGCTTGACGCCAAGGTGCAGCAATAAAGGCACTTAAACACAAAACTGCAAGAAGTTAAACTGTGTTATAGATAAATTTCTAGAGAACAAGAAATTGTGAGTTAAGGTGGAGGTGACAGAAATGGAGAGAAATATATCAAAGAGAAATTGGGAAAATGAAATTGATAAGTATGAAGAAATGTTTGTAGAAGGGGGTTTAGGGAGAAAAGATTAAATAGTAAAGAATAATTTCCAGGTTTCAGGTTTGAAGCAGTAGGTGATTCCAATAATTCATACAAAAATTATGGTGAAAAATTAATTTTTAAAAAGGACAAAGGGTATATTGATAATTTGATCATTCTAACATGGATATGCCTTTGGAGTTCAAGTAGAAATATCCAGTAGGTACTTGAGTTGTTTGAGCTTCCTATATATTTCGGACACTGTGGGAATATAAATTAGTACAGCCATTATGGAAAACAGTATGGAGGTGTCTCAAAAAAATTAAAAATAGAACTACCATATGATCCAGCAACTGGGGGCAGTTGCTATGGTTTTAGTTCTGTGTGTGTGTGTGTGTGTGTGTGTATACATACATACATTTATTTATTTCATAAAAGAAATCAGTATGTTGAAGAGATGTCTGGCCTCTCATGTTTATTGGAGCACTATTCACAATAGCCAAGATTCAGAATCACCCTAAGTGGCCATAATGGATGAGTGGATAGAGAAAATGTGGTATATCTACACAGTGGAATACTGTTAGGCTAGAAAACAGCAAAAATTCTGCTCTTTGCAACAACATGGATGAACCTGGAAGACATGTTAAGCGAAATAAGCCAGGCACAGGAACACAAATACTGTACGGTCTCACTCATATGTGAGATCCAAAAACAGTTGATTTTATAGAAATAAAGAGTAGTAGAACAGTGGTTATCAAACTGTGGGGTGGCATGGGAGGAAGGGGATGTGGACAAGTTGAACAAAGGATACAAAATTGCAGTTAGGTAGAAGAAATAAGTTCAAGAAAGCTATTGTACAGTATGGTGACTACAGTTAATAACAATGTACCGTATTCTTGAAAAATGCTGAGTGGCTGTTAAAAATTCTTACCACAAAATGATATAATTCTGGACACTGGACGTAGATCCTGGCAGAGGTTTCATGGCAAAGACTCCAAAAGCAATTTTGACAAAAATAAAAATTGACAAATGGTACCTAAGTAGTCTAAAGATCTTCTGCACAGCAAAATAAACTATCAACACAGTAAACAGAGAAACTACAGAATGAGCAAAAATATTTGCAAACTATTCATTCAAAAAAGGTCTAAAATTCAGAATCTGTAAGAAAGTTTTAAACAAATTAACATGCAAAAAACAACTCCATTAAAAAATGGGCAAAGGACATGAACGGGCACTTCTCAAAAGCAGCATATGGCCAAGAAGCATATGAAAAAGTGCTCAATCTCACCAACTATTAGAGAAATGTAAATCAAAATCATAATGAGATATCATCTAATACTACTCACAATGGCTATTATTAAAAAGTAAAAAAATAATAGACACTAGCAAGGTGGCTGAGAAAAGGGAATGCTTATCCTCTGCTGGTAATAATGTAAATTAGTTCAGCCAATGTGAAAAGCAGTTTGGGGTTTCCTCAAAGGATTTAAAACAAACTACTATTTGACCCAGCAATCTCATTACTGGGTATATACCCAATGGAATATAAATTATTCCACCATAAATACACATGTAGTTATGTGTTTATCACAGCACTATTCAGAATAGCAAAGACATGGAATGAACCTAGATGCTCATAACTAGTAGACTGGATCAAGAAAATGTGCCACATATACACCATGGAATACTATATAGCCATAAAAAAGAACATGATTATGTTCTTAACAGCCACCTAGATGAAGCAAGAGGCCATTATCCTAAGCAAATTAACAGGAGAACAGAAAACCAAATACCACATGTTGTTTCTTATATGTGGGAACTAAACAGTGAGTACACATGGACACAAAGAAGGGAGCAACGGATACCAAGGATTACTTGAGAGTGGACTATAGGAGGATGGTGAGGATTGAAAACTGCCTATCAAGTGCTATGCTCATTACCTGGCGGATGAAACAATAGTACACAAAACACCAGCAACATGCAATTTACCCAGGTAACAAACCTACACATGTGCCCACTGAACCTAAAATAAATATTGGAAAGAAAAGATAACCATGTGAGATAATGCATGTATTAATTAGCTAGATTTAACCATATCACAATGTATATGTACTTAAAAACATCATGTTTTAAATGATAAACAATATAAGGAGAGGCACTTCCTTTCTCTTGGAGAATGGAGTGAGGAACGTAAAGTTTCACTATAGATAAGTTCAGGACAATTGGATAGGAAATAAAGGCGGTCTCAATGTGTCTATTCATGTCTATACAAGCTATTTTATGCATGCCTATTTATATACACAAAATTGGCTTTGGGAGGAAAATATGTACAAACTATGGTTGATCATATTAAAAAAGAATTGTCTTACTCATCATATTTTTTTTAATGCTATCTGTGAACTACATCTAAAGCAGTTTCTTGTCCCAGTATCTAAGACTCAGGGCCTGAATTAAGCAATTCACAGAATTATAGATTATCTTCTTTCCTCCTAAATCTTTATGGAATTGTTTTCCTTAACAAATAAAATACTGGGAATTGGAAATCCAATAGTTTCTGGGTTAGAAAACCTCTCTATCACATTCAAATGCTATCAGCAGATAACTTTCTAGAGATAAATCTTAACATTTTCAAAAGCAGTAGAGATGCATTTGTTTTCATATCAAGAAGAATGTCCCTTCAGAGAGGACTATTGATTTCAAAAAGAATAATGGCTGACTAAAAATAACAATAGGGGTGAGAAATGATACTGCCTTAATTTCTTAGTAAACATAAGAAATCAGATTAGGCAATTAAGGCCAAATATGTCTAATTCTTGCATGAAGAAACACCTTCTGTAATACATTCAGGACATAGATTACACCTTGATTACTTCTAAAGCTCCAGAACCTGGCACAATATCTAGCATAAGAATAGAAGATGAAAAGTATGGAAAACAGGTAGAAGTAAGTAAATAATTTGCATTGAATATAAAATAGAGAAAATAAGTAATAATGAAAGAAATAAATCATAGAAGGGTTGAATAAATTGTGGTATAGGACCTCAAAAGAGCAAGAACTCTTGCCTAATCCGGTGTAAAGTGTCTGGATAAGATGGTTCCTGATGGTCAGACCACATCTGACCATCCATAAGATGGCATACAGTTCTGGATGCCAAAAAGGACCTCACAGAATAGTAAATAGTCTAGGAACCACGTCACGGGAGTTGAAACAATTATAATTGTGTAATCAGAAGAAGAGAAGAGCAAATACTTATAGAATAATTATATGAAAGATTAAACTAATTCTTTTGATTTCAAAGGGATGTAGAGAATAGGGGTTTCAGTTTCTTTTTTGGAAACTGTAACTGCCAAGGGTTGAGTCAATTTCATTATTCAGTTTGTAGCACCTTTTCATCATTGGTTTTTACCATAATTCATTCATTTAATTATTCCCTCTATCCTCATAATGTGATCTACTCTTACTCTACCCCATAGGCCACCATGTTTCATATGAATCTTTTTCTTTTTATTCTTGAAAAGTATATGTTAAGTGTTATTATATTCTATCTATATTATTGTTCTTAATTTTTTCAAGATGATTCTAATATCCATTTGCTATATATATATATATTATATATATATTTATATATAATTATATTTATATATATAACTATAATATATAATTATATAATATATAATTATGTATAATATATAATTATTATATATATTATATAATATATATTATTAATGGATAATATAGCAAATGGATATTACATATAATATAGCAAATGGATATTATATTATATATAATTATATATAATTATTATATTATATATATAATATAGCAAATGGATATTAGAATCATTAAGCTTGAAAAAATTAAGAACAATAATATGTATATATATTATATATATCTATATATAACACACATATATATAAAATCCCTTTAAGGATTGTATATATATAATATATATATATTTATTTATATTTAATACAAGTGTAGATATAGATATAGATATTTAATCCTAGTTAAGAGTAAAGGATTATATATATACTGATATATATATATCAATATATATATAATCCTTTAGATTAGGATTATGTACATATATCAGTATATATATATATATATATATAATCCTTTAGAATAGGATTATATACATATATCAGTATATATGTATATAATCCTTTAGATTAGGATTATATACATATATCAGTGTATATATATATATAATCCTTTAGATTAGGATTATATACATATATCAGTATATATATGTGTATAATCCTAAAGGATACTGATATATATCAGTATATATATATAATCCTTTAGATTAGGATTATATATATATATAAGTATATATATAATTATATATCTATCTATCTAATTATATATCTAATTATTAATTAGATACATATAATTACATATATATATGTGTATATATATATATATATATACACATAAAATTCACTTTTCCTCTGCTTCTTTGTTCTAGCCAGGCCTTCAGCCAATTAAATGGTTCCCTATCTACTTTGGGTGAGGGTAGATCTTCCTTACACAGTCCACTAATTCAAATGCCAGTCTCTTCCAGAAACACCGTCACAGACATAACCAGAAACAATACTTTACCAGCTATGTAGATATCTCTTAGGTAGACATTTTAAATTAACTATACAGGATATGTATGCAAAAAAAGAATCATTTTGTCACAAGTTATTCTCATTCCTAATTAGCCTACGTGGTACAGGATTAATCACCAGAATACCTGCCCCATTCTCTAGTCTCGCCAATAGTGGATGAAGGATGCTCTCCTTCTAGCAATACTGATATTATCCAGCATTCTAATTTTTATCAGTCTAATAGTGGTAAAATGATATCTTATTTTAGTTTTAATTTGTATTGATGTTGTTGCTATTGATTTGGATATTCTCTTCTTCTGCTTGCTAGTTTTTGTTTATCTGTAAATAGTCAATTTATATCCCTTTAAATGTGTCTATTATAGTTACATTACTTGTGAGTATAACATATGGGAATCTGTAGTCAAATTTGGACATCAAAAATAGTTTTTCCCATATGAATTTGGTCTAAGGTGTCCTTAGTTGAACCACAAATCTTTATTTCTTTATTTAATTTTGTTTAAGTTTTATTTTAAGTTTAGGGCTGCAAGTGCAGATTTGCTATATAGGTAAACTTCTGTCATGAGTGGGTTTTTTCATTGGTTTTTTTTTTTTTTTGAGATGGAGTCTCACTCTGCCACCCAGGCTGGAATGCAGTGGTGCCATCTCAGCTCACTGTAACCTCCACCTCCCAGGTTCAAGCCATTCTCCTGCCTTAGTCTCCTGGGTAGCTGGGACTACAGGCACACGCCGCCATGCCCGACTAATTTTTTGTAGTTTAGTAGAGACGGGGTTTGAGCATGTTGCCCAGACTGGTCACGAACTCCTGAGCTCAGGCAATGCGCCCGCCTTAGCCTCCCACAGTGCTGGGATTACAGCCTGTCATGAGTGGTTTTTTTTGTTGTTGTTGTTTTGTACAGATTATTTCATCATGCAGGTTTTAAGCCTAGTACCCATTAGTTTTAAGCCTAGTACCCATTCTGATCCTCTCCCTCCTCCAAACCTCTACTCTTTTGTGGGCCCCAGTGTGTATTGCTCCTCTCTATGTATACATATGTTCTCATTATTTAGCTCCCACTTATAAGTGAGAACATGCGGCATTTGGTTTTCTGTTCCTGCATTAGTTTGCTTAGGATAATGGCCTCAAGCTCCATCCATATTTCTGCAAAGGACATGACTTAATTTTTTTAATGGCTGCATAGTATTCCATGGTGTGTATGTACCATGTTTTGTTTATACAATCTGCCATTCATGGACATTTAGGCTGGTATCATAGTCTTATTTTTTATATAATTAATTTCATTGTAGTTTTTCTCCATAGGTTACTACTTAATAAAATTTTAAGTCTTTCTTAGTCATTATATCTTGAAGGAAAACTGCTAAGTTTCCTAATATAAATTTATAGTAGAGGAATATTTGCTTTAACATAGAGAAAAGTTTTCTAGGCATTAGAAATAACCTAATTTTAAAAATTTACCTTGGAGGACACTAAATGTCTCCACCTCTGAAGTATTTGAGGTTGCTGTGAAGGGTCACTGGCAAATAAATTTGACTAGATTGTACAGTTAGGTCTTAAAGAGAGAAGTTGAGAACATCTACTGATGATTCTCTGTAATTGGAAAAAATGTGAAAGCAGACAAACTCTACCTAATTACGGGAATAAAAAACAAATTCTAATTATCTATGCAAGAGAATATTACATAGTAATAAGGATGAATGATGCACATGAATACATAAAAACAGGAATAAATCTTATATATAATCTGCAGTGGAAACATAAAATTGCCTACTATACATTATGGTATGATATTATGTAAACTATTAAAAATTATTAAATGTCTAGATTTTATTGTTTACAACTATGTTTTGGAAATAAACTCTTAGAAAGTTACCACAAATGATGGTGGAAGAGATAATCAAGGAATGGGGAAGATTTAGCTATATAGGCAATATTTTATTTAAAAGAAAACTTTGAATCAAAGACGGCAAAATGTTAAAAATTATTAAATCTGAGAGAGGAACCCATATATGTATCTCTTATACATTATTTTCTACACATTTTTATAGTTAAAAATATTCCATAATTTAAAAATTTTTACAAAGAAAGCAAATTGAAAAATGTCTGAAATTTATTTAATCAATATGTTTCAGAAGTTGATGGTTATTGAAATGCAACTGAACATGTTTAATGGATTCAGCTGCTTTACTAAATTCAGCTGCTTGACTCTTTGAAATGAATCTCTGTGTACAGACATCATAAAAGATTCAGCAGAACCCAGGTGGATGATATAGAGATTATATATTCGGACATTCTAAAAATATTCTTTTGGGGCATTTATGAAAGTTAAGTTCATTAACTATAAAGTAAAAAAAAAAAAAACTCAATAGAAACTGTTCTTCAAAAATCTGCAGAAAGACCTATAAGACATGACAAGGGGCATCCTGCGATTCCCATTAGGAAGCAATTAAACATATAATTGGATGCTATAAACTGTATAAGTTATCCAAAATGTCAAAAAAAATCAAATGTTTCTAGTTCTAGAAACCTACAGGCTACAAATGATAGATAGTTTTGCCTCCTTTCATTCCACAAATCCCTGGTCACCTCATTTGCTGTCAAACACCCAAGTACTTCAGGAACAAAATCCTCAAAATTATTTATTCTTCAAAATTATCATCACCTCAACTCTATCTTCAGGATTACCTACGCCTTGACACAATTTTCAGCAAATTTCTCTCCTCCCAAACCATTTTACTATATCTTTTGAACTCATGATTTCTAATCAGCAACAGACCTGAATTTCTTTAAACATTCACCTAATATCACTGTTTTCCATGTCGTTCTTTGGAGAAGGGATTATTTCTTTTCTTAAATATCACATGCCTCAGGGTCTAAAAGAGAGTGAGTGTTCTGTTCCTTTCCCTCCCCTACTTCTAAACTGTTTACAAACCCTTTTCTCCAAATTTTCAGTCCATTACCACCTGTTACTCTTCATGGTCACTTTCACTTTCTGACCCTCAAGTTATTTCTCTTCCTTGACTGAAGACTTTAGTTCCTGAATTATTATCTTCTTTTCTACCACTAAACATGACTTCCAAATTTCAATATTTTGTCACTCCAGTCTTAAACTTCCTCATTACCAATTATAGTGTTTTATACCTACTACTGCCATCTTGTCCTTTGGTAACACCTAATACCTTGGAATCAGTTATAACTTCACTACCTAAAAAACCTTCAACTTCCTACCCTCTGTCTTGTCACCCACACCTTCCAGGCTTCATTCTTACCTGTCTAGCATTTTTACAACTTTTAAAAAATTCCTTTGAGACCTCAATCAATAGACCCTATCATACCCTCACTCTTGTTCACCCTCCTTAATCCCTCCCTTCCCTTTTTAGACTATGTAATACAGAATTACACACACTGTTTTGCCAAGACTTATAACTTTCTCATCTTTCCCTTCTTTTGTTGCAGTAGTCTTGAACTGTAGTTAAATTTAACCATCCATTGCTGCCTGGGAAATTGGACACTGATGAATGGAAAACATAAAACCAAGTTGTCTTGTCTCACTATAAATTCTTGATGACAAATGTAAGTCTTCAATGCTGCCTGGCAATTCTGCTACACTTCCCTAAACTTTTTTTCTACTCCTTCAAATAATTATTTTATACCCTGATTCTCTTTTCAAAATTCCAATATGACAACCTCCCCCTGACTAAAACTCAGCTGTTGACCTTGTCACGTACTGCATTATTAAGGAAGTAGAAGCCATTGGTATGGAAGTCTCTCATTTTACCACAACCAATATATATTGCCTTCCTCCTGTTACTAAGATGGAATGTCCCTACCCTTTTCAAGGGAGCCCTTCATCCTCACATGCTCTAGATCCATTGTTACCACCTAAGTTTAAGCCATAATTATCTCTTGCCTATATTGCAGTGACAAGTTCCTAATAGATTTTCTCCCTGCTTTTCCATGTTTTCCTTCCTCTTGCCCCATGCAATACATTTACTACCTAGCAGCCAATGTTCTTTTAAAACATGTATCATATTTTATCACACCTTCTTAAAAGCTTAAAACCATCCAATGGTTTTCCATCACAATTAGCATACAATCTAAAATCTACATCTTGACTTAAAAAATATATAGTCCTTGGTTGCTATTTCTGCCTCATCTTCTGTTGTTCTCATTGCCCTTTTCTCCAGCCGTGCACTCTAGACTGATTCCTGTTTTAAAGCCCTTATATTTGTTATTACATCTGCCTAGAATGCTTGTCTCCTCCATATTCATAAGGATGGCTCCCCTGTCCTTCAGACATTGGCTTTAAAAATCATCTTTGCAGAAATGACTACCTTCATTATACAGTAATCCAAGTTTAATTTCTGTCACTAAGCTGATTTACATGTCTTAATGGAAATACCACTATCCGAAATCTAGAGGAAGAAGACAAGGGAAGTTAATCTACAGCAGACTGCTGCCTGCTACGGGGTTGCAGAATTCATAGTTCTCACAAAATAAATAAAACAAGAAATATATCTCTCATTTTTATAACAGCAAGGTATTGGGTGGTTTGTTGGGTGGTTTGTTTTCACAGCAAAGCTGACCAATAACAGCTTATATTAATATAACTATCTTGAAAACCACATGAACTAGTTACCTGCTGAAACTCAGCAAGGACTCAGTTAGAGTGAGCTTTAAAGAAAAGGCAGCTTGCTGGATGGACAAGTGGGATGTCCTATTCTAAGCAAAGGGATATATGCATTAGCTTGGGGAATAGAAGGAATGTGAAATGTTTACAACATTCTAAGTTGTTTAGTGAGCTGAAATGTGAAGTGATTGAGGGAAAATTGTGAAACATGAAGAAACAATAAGCTGAGCCACACTGCTGAGGGCCTGAAATGTATCCTGGAATCTATCTATAGTCCAATAAAGTAAGCTTTAAATTAGGGCTGCTTTGAACAGAACTGGGTATTAGAAAGTTTACTCTGGAGAGAGTTTGAAGTACCCAGGAAACAGTGAAAAGACAGCAAGGAAGTTTACCAAAATAATCTTGGTAAGCTATTTTGAAGGTTTGGAATAAGGTAATCAGATATTTGATTATTTATAGAGGAAGAATCTGTGAGACTAGATATGACTTTTTTTCACTTTTCTTCTTTTTGTTTTAATCTTAGTTACTCAAAGTCTCTTGTATTTTCCTATATCTTAGGCAATTAATAAATTATTTATTTACATCTAAACAGGATAAAAAAATATATGCCATCAAGGTAGTGAAAAGGCCAAATGTCACTACTTTTCCTTACACATGATCTGATTCCCTGCCCACACCCCTCTATCTTTTATTTAAACATCACTTTTCTGTGTGTGGCATTGTTTCAAATGATAAAAGGTATCACAGAAAATCAAAGGTAATTATAACACAATCTCTTTCTCTGTCTTCTTTGTATTTGCTGTGTGCCACCTTGAATTATTTTGGAACAAGCTGTCATCAACCATGCTGTCAGTCACAAACTCATTCATTTCCTCCTTAATGCTCTTACTTTATAGTTTCTGTAACATGAGATTTTCATTCACTTTCTAAAATCTATATCTCTCTAACTTACATTTCTCCTTTGACCTATGGTTCTTTTTTTTTTTTTTTAATTTTTTTTGAAAGTAAGAAAAAGAGAAGAAAGAAAGTGAGACTGAAAGAAAGAAAAAAAAAGAATGTAAGAGAGAAAGAAAGAGGAAGAGAAAGAGGGAGAGAGAACGGGATTCTTGTTTTATTGCCCAGGCTAGAATGCAGTCTAAAAATGGGTATTAAAAACCTCTTTTATGCCAATAATTGTGC